>SKCR01007221.1:0-34035 GCA_019454045.1 Zanthoxylum bungeanum
GATTTTGTCAATTAGATCCGGAGCAGTTCTGGCAGTAAAAAGGAGTTCTTTCATAGGTTTTGTCATGAACCCATTTCTCCGAGCATCATCAAGAAACACACAAAGAAAATCATAAATCCTTCAACGTTGTACAGTCCAAGCGGTTTCTGGTGTATGTTTAGGTTCGCCCAAGATAACACTGTAAAAATTTCCTCCAATGTACCCAAGCCAAATGGCAAAGCATAAATGCATCAGCACGATTAATCATTTCCACTAGTCGCTCGGACATACCTGGCACAATAAGTTCCTCTTCGTTTGATGGTCCAATAAGATTCGCCTCTGCCAAAGGTTTTGGGATGATTCCCAAAACGTGACTGCCTCCCTCATGTACAGCTTTTGAAACTATCCCCATAAGTCCAAGATTGCCTCCGCCATATACTAAGTGCATATTCCTTGCAGCTAAGACTCGACCCAATTCTTGTGCTGCCTCTACGTATTCTAGCTTAACACCAACACTAGTACCGTAAAACACACAGATGTTCTCAACTCGTCTTCTTAAAGTGGCTTCCATGTTTTACTCTGGATGTCTACAAAAGTGCAATGATGAGTTGAATTTATAACACCTGAAAATGGTGAGTAAAATAATAGCACTAGTACATGCCAATGACAATTATTAGTTAACAGTAAAATAAATCGTGATAGTCAAAAAGGTATGGATCCTGAAGGAGAAAAAAAAGAAAACGACAAAATAAATTACAATTTTTAGGAAAAGACAAAGAGATATAATATGTAAAGAAAAGTAGCGACTTGATTGACATCTATGCGTCAGGGACAAGCTTCCCATTCAATTTTCTTATAAATTGGCAAACATGGTCGTTTTGAGTCAGATTCCCGAGACTTAACAATTGTCTTTCCTTTTGGAATTGTGCGTATAACACACGAATCTCGTGATACACACATCCACTGGGATGCGTCTCAAGAGTTTTAGATATATCATCCAAAGACTCCTTACTCAAGCCATCCATAATGAAATTAATCTTATCTTCGCGGTTATCAGACACCATTCCTAAAGAACGACAACGAGTATTACAAAACATGCGAGCACATTTATAACAAACACACATTTTTTGGCTCTTCTCTTTTTAGCATATGTGGTTCTTCCTAAACCAAACAGATGTGAAATAAAAGGATCAGAGGACTCACCTGCCAATCAGACCCTTGCTTCAATAATCCAACGAATATCAGTAGGAATACCTTTGATCATCAGTAGTCTCATCCCTTCCAAGCGAGCTTTGTAAACTTTCATCATAGATTTTTGAGGGAGAGAAGGAAATTGCTTGTGAAGATTTGCGAGAACTTCTTCCATCCTGAAATGACTTAACCTGCAAAAAACTAAACACACAATTTAAATCTTACCAAAGCACAATATATATACACAAATTGCATGGGTTGCCTCCTTGCGAGCGCTAAGTTTAACGTCGTTAGCTAGACGTAACTTCTCGAACATTAGGCTAGATCTGAAAGTGTGATACTTTCTTTTTATCACTCAAATGATTCTCCCCAGTAGTGCTTGATACGCTTGTTTTTAAGCTTGAATGTTTTGTTGGAGTCAGGATCATATATCTCAACGGCTTTGTCTGGTAAAACCTTGGTGATCACAAATGGACCTGACCACCGTGATTTTGGCTTCCATGGGAAGAATTTCACCCTTGATTTGTTTAACAGTACCTTCTGCCCTGGTTCTAGTTGTATGCACACTAACTTCTCATCATGTCTTTTCCTTGCCTTTTCTTTGTACAATTGGCATCCTCAAAAGGCTGATTGTGAAATTCCTCCAATTTGTTGGGTTGGTGGAACTTTTTCTTTTCTGTTGTTTGTAGTGCAAGAATAGGCTTCTTCAGTACGCAGTGCGCTTTATCTTCAGGCTCCACAGGCAATTGACATGCTTTAAGTTTGTCAGCAGAACTTTGCATTGCATTGGAGGTCTGGATGGTATTATTTATTACATCATGTCTGAAACATTCCTCCTTCTCGTCAATCGGGAAATTCATGGCTTTAAAAACATTAAAGTGTTACTTCTTGGTCATGTACCCTCATGGTTAGATCTTTTTTTTGTACATCAATAATGGTTCGACCTGTAGCCAAGAATGGTATCCCGAGGATGATTCACACGTCTGCGTCTTCCTCCATATCAAGGACAATAAAATCTGCTGGGAAAATGAATTTGTCAACCTTGACCAGCACATCCTCAACTACGCCTCTTAGAAATATGAGCGTTCTATCAGCAAGTTGTAGAGAGACTGAAGTGGGCATTGTTTCTCCAATATGCAGTTTCCTGAAAATAGAAAAAGGCATCAAGTTAACACTTGCACCTAAATCACATAAAGCCTTACCAAAGTTATGTTCTCCTATGATGCAAGGAATGATAACTACTCTCTATAATCGGATAAGCATGACCTAGTCATATTATCCCGATGACTGCAGTACATAAGAGTACTAGTTCCGTATCCTACGTGATCATTATCTCTATATGACTGGAGTGATACTTCCATCTTGACATCACACCAATACACTATGATTCTCAATATAACCAGAAGAGGCGTACACATAACATGTTAAAGCCCTGAACGACCAAAACCAAAGTATATTGATTGTCGCAAGTATTAGCTATGCAAGTCTCAGGTTAAGACCAAATACACCTACCCTGATTGGATTCCCATAGACACTAGTCATACTACCAATGGGATTCTGAGGGGTCTATCCAGAGTGAAGCTTTTCCGTACCATCGGTAAACACAACATCCTATTACACTTGCATAATTATCCAATACTTAAATATATGAGAACTATGTCGTTATGCTCCCACAACGCGCACAAGTACGTACTAGTCCTTTCCGCTTTCCGCATTATCGATGTCCAGTCTCGATAATACTACGACTAGGATAGTTAATGATTAAACCTTAGTGGATTATATTGTCTCATATCGTATTAATCCGGAACTAATCATGTGGACTTTTATCATTTATGTATCTTGGTAATCCAATTACAAATGATAAAAGTGCAATTTCTGTTGTCACATAGTTAATTTTTACAACAAACACCATGTTCCGTAAAAATAGTGATGTTATAGGTCATAATTGTCCAACACATTATTCATACAACACATCCATGTATTCACACAAACATGTGTTCAATCAATCTAATCTAATTAATCTTTGAATAAAGTGATCATCCAATGTTCAAACAACGATTTGATTTATGAGTCCCACTCGTTTAAGAATAAGTACTCAAGTACGAATTCTTGAATTATATCTAACTACAATTTTAATCTAATTTAATTGATATTCAATACTATTCTATATTTAATTCCAAATTAAAATATTACACTTTTTAATGTGTCTTACGACTTAGATTCTAATCTAATCTTAATTGGTCTCAAAGCCGATTAACATCCAATGTCCATTTAATTAAGTCCAATGGGCCTTTCAATTAAATTCTTAAGGCATGGGCTTTGGTCAATATGTTGGTTTAATCTAAGGTCCCAAGATCAATAAAAGACATGAACATGCATGAATACATCAACGGAGGTAGCGGAATACTCACATTGATCGGTTATGTCGATTTGAAGATGAATCAAGCCCAAAAACGTACTGCCTTTGAGCTCCACTGCATGCAGTCCACTGCCTCCAAAAACAGAATTTTGAGATGGGAAACGGAGCTCAAAGCTTCGTCGGATGGATCCCGTCTCATGGTCGAACCTCCCTACCACCTTCGCAAGACTTGTAGTGTGCTAGCACTTGATTTCTCACCATGAGAAACCACTCTTGCTTCCCTTTAACTCACGCCCAAACTGGTTCCAAACCAGTGAACACTCCTTTGTGTTGCCGTGAGAGAGAAGAGAGAAATGAGAGAAAATTGTGTAATGGTTTTTTTTTAAATGATTTACCAAAAATCAATTTATATTTATGCCATAATTTATTAATTAATAATAAACTTATGACACAAATTCATGCAAAGGCTTAGAGTGTCAAACACTTCTTTCCATGCAATACCATTGAGTGCATTGTACACAATCTCCATGCAAAGCATTAGAGTGTCAAATAAGCATAATATGACATGTGTCAAAGTTAATGCATATCTTGACATGTGTCATGTGGGCCCCACACGTTTCCCAATGAAAGTGGGCCCACGTGCACTCACGCGTTCGGGTTCGATATTTCCGAAATACCGAGCTTACGTCGCGACGTTAATTCAATCGAATAATTTGACGTCGCTAACGAATTAATTCCAAACTAACTCGTTTGCCCGAATTAAAATCTAATTTTAATTACGCGTCGAAATCTAATTTCGTATAATATATCGAATATATTAATTTACCGATTAATTCCAAATAATCGTTATCTCTCTCTAGACGATATTTTATCCCAGATAAAATATCTCCGTAATTAATCCTAGATTAATTTTCTCTCTCTTCTGTTATAATCCCAGATTATTCAAGAGTGCAAGTTGTGCGTCATCGGTGGATTATCGGGAAGCGACCCATGAGATCTCCGGATAAGTTGGCAGCAAATACGGTCGTCGGAGTATCCGAATCACGTACGTACCAAGTACTACGTTCTACCGATTTACGAGACAAGGTCGACTCCTAGCAAAGCACCAAGTCTGCCCCCCATTCTCCGGACATATCCTCTAAGGATATTAAGATCTGTATCAAGCGTAGTATACAAATGTATTGTGCATATCGGCCCAGTATCGATGGTCACGTGCTAGGGCTGGGGCTGGATAAGTGTCTGCCCCGTCCGAACACATATCGGATGTCTGGTAACTAGTCTCTATAATCGGATATTCATGACCTGGTCATAATATCCCGATTGGATGCGCATCACTAAAAGAGCACTAATACCGTATCCTGCGTGACATCATCTCCATTATGACTGGGTGACTTCCGTCTCGACATCACATCCAATACACTACGACTCTCTGATAAACCCAGAAGTGGTGAACACAGAACCAGTTAAGATCCCCCAACCACCAAAACCAAAGTTTACCGATTGTCGTAAGTATTAGCGATGTAAGTCTCAGGTTAAGACTATACACACCTACCTTGATTTCGGCCTCCCATAGACACCTAGTCATAATACCAATGGGATTCCGAAGGGTCTATCCAGAGCGAAGCTGTTTCCCGTACCATCGGTGAAACACGACCTCCTATCGCACTTGCATAAGTATCCAATACTTATATATATGAGAACTATGCCGTTGTGCCCTCACAACGCGCACAAGTGCAATACTAGCCTATTCCGCATTATCGATGTCCAGTCTCGATAATACTACGGCTAGGCTAGGATATTTAATGATTAATCCTTCGCGGACTGATACTGTCTCATATCATCTCAATCCAGGAACTAATCATAGGGACCTCTCTTCATTTATATATCTATGGTGATCTGATCACAAATGATGAGAGTGCAATTTCTTTGTCACATAGTTAATTTGCTACAACAACACAATGATCTGTGCAATAGTGACGCTATGGGTCATTTTGTCTAACAATCTCCCACTTGGCACATTGCGAGTCACTCAAGTGTCCTACACCTGAACTATGTACGGTTCGCTCAAATTGCTGAGGAAAGGTTTTCGTCAGCGGATTTGTTTGATTATCGTTTGACGCGATTTATACGATCATCACATCGCCACGATGTATGATCCGAACGAATCAGATGATATAGAAGTATATATCTGGATCGTCGATGAGACCTTTAATTCCTTAGCCTATGCTGACGCCTAGCTCAGCTGCTAACAGAACTATATCTAATCTAATTAGATTTACTTTCGACCCAAAAGACTTCTATTGCTGCCTCAGCTGCAGCAATAATCCGCATTTTGTTTTTATTCGGCAACAGTTATCTTGCTTGGAAGATTTCCAGCTCACTGTCCCGTTATTCAAACTTTATAGTACCGCAGTATTTAACTGTTTGGAAACTTGCAGCAGTGATCCCAGTCACTTCAAGTTCTCATTCTCCATAGTTTAAGATAGCATCTTTAGTTCTCTGAGATACTAACAGATGTTCTTAACTTCAATCCAGTTACTGTCACTTGGATTGACCTGATTGTGACTCCATATGCTTGAAGCGTATGAGACACCAATACAAGTACATTTTAAATGTACAATTTCCCAGAGAGTGTTAACAACTCCAAATCTATCCCAGTAGATCTTTATTCCTTGAATAAGGTTGTTACTCCCCAGAATTCTACGGAGAATTTCTATTGAAAGCCAAGCTTTCAACAATAGCTTTATGGGAATTTTCACTGTCAGTGCGCTCTCCCACTAACCTCCTTATATACACAAGAATTATTTCGTTTTGAGTCAAATCATAAACCATTATGATTATTTCAAAACGACAGTTCCAAGAACCATATGCTTGCATCAATCCAAACATGGATCGAATAACCCGCAAACCTTGTTTGTCGGTTATACAAAATCGTCAGGATGTTGTAAACATCCTCCAAAAGGTTTCCTTTTCAGGAAAGCGATTTTGATTTGTAACTAACATATTTCATAAATGAAATATATAGTTATCAATAAGCATCTTCAAAATGGATTTACCATGGCAACAGGTAAAAGGTTGAACCGTTATTAACATAATGTTGATAACGATACCTTTCCGTCAAAAGCTTAGCTTTGCACGTTGGTATGTTGCCTTCCATGTATGTCTTCCTTGAAGACGTTTAACGTACCATAGGCACAATGCCTTGTGGTACAACAACTAGTATCCAAACATAGTTGTTATACATGGAATCCATTTCGGACTCATGGCACTTTGCCATAACATGGAGTCGATACCTCGTATCACTTCCTCATAACGTAGTCGGATGGTACACCACCATAAGATTGACATCTTTATGAGGTGAGATCAGAAACCCATACCCTAGGCTGTTTTCTGACTCTATCCGATCTACTAGTTTCTTGTGTATTTGAAGATTAATGGTATAGATTCATCATAGATGAACTATTTGTGTTCCATTAAGGACTTCGTGCCTTGAACAGTTATTACTCCGATTTTCATCGAGTATCACTATCCTCCCACTGACCACTGCATATCGGTATTCCTCTCAGGAAAACCGCATGGTGAGCAACAATTACATTGTTCTCATGTGAGATATATAAGTACTATACTTAAGGTTTCCCTTAGGATAACTTATATTGACACTTATCCAATTTGGGTCTTTAGTTTGGTATCATCCAAACGTTATGCCTGGCATACCCAAATTATCAGGAATGAGAAACCACGTTTCTTTCCTGTTCATATCCTATATGATATCTGTCAAACAGATTTATATGGAACCTTATTCCAAATAAGTTTTTGCACTGTTAATACATATCCTGTTGAAGGAAATAGTAGCTCAGAGCGACTCGTGATAAACTTTATCATGTCCAACAAAAATTCGTTTTTGGTTTGAACACACCGTCTAACTGACGTGTCTCGGGAGGAGTCCTCATATGAAAGAATACCGTACTCTTTCATGTACATTAGAAACCTACTGCTTAAGTATTTTCCATTACGGTCTTGCCGTGGCGGAATAATACTATAGCCGATCTGTTAATTTACTTCGTGTCGAAACTTCAAAAGTTTCCGATCTGTGTTCTTCAAAAGAAACACACATAACCACAACGCGATGCTGCATCCGTTAAGGTCACGAAATATTCACGTTCACATCTAGCCTGGCTAGATATGGGCCCACTTACTTCACCATGAATAGGGCTAACAGATCGGTGGCCCTTTTACTATTACCAAGTAAATAGTATTTTAGGTATTTAACCTAATAAACTAGATTCGTAGACCTTATTTGAATAGTCAAATCAGTCCTAGTACCCACTTCTCAAAAGTACGGATATACGAGTCTTGTTTAATTGTGTCCTAGACAACAATGCCACAAATAAGTCTCCATTGATCAAATCAATTTGAGCTATTTATTTGTCATTTATATATGTTTGAGATTTTATTTATATTCAAAATATAAATTATGTTATTTACATCCAATGTATTTATCTCAGTATCAACTTTATATAATGAAACACTTTAGTGTTCTAGAATATAAAGGTTTTATCCGCATTGGATTAAACACTGATATAGAGATAATGTCTCTAGTAAAACTAGTTACATTATAACATTTCCTAATTTAGTACATACCCAAAGGTAGTTCCCAAACTTAGGTATTACGGTCGAAACAGCGACTTTCGTCCCGTTTCCAATTCGCAGAGAAATCTCGGCTTGAAGCCAGTATCCAGCTCACAGCGGATTCTGAACGTCAATACATATATGTTTATGTACCACACTAAGTATTTAAAATTCAATTTCAATACTAGTAGTGAACATAACTTTGACAAATATTTTTAAAGTTAGAGCCTCGCCCTTTCTTTAATTCCTTCAATTCCTTCGTGTCTTCCATATCCAAATGGTAGTCACTTTGGGATATGACAATTATCCTTTTCAATATTTCACAAACCTTTGGCCAAGCCTTGGGTTTCGGAATATCGAAACGATGTGCACCTTGTGCTACATGCCCAATTGCAAACTTTGACTTTTCTCCACTAGAATAGTCAAATCATTCTTCCAAGAATTATTAATTGCAATTTTAATACTTTTAAATCTAAAGATAGATTTATTATAAGTATATTAATTAAGCACTAAAGTCATCATCACATAAATCTTCCAAAGACTTTATGCTCTACTATTTGCTTAATTATGGGCTTAGTCATAATAAGTTATTTTATCAAATAAATTAACCTATTATTAATTCCCAATTGAAAATTAAATCATTTAAAACATTTAATCCAAGGATTATATATTTTAAATATTCAACCTTTCAATTCTATCTTGATTTCAATAGTCCAACTATTTAATCAATTTTAATAAGGTACTATTTATTATAATGATTACAATAATCCAATTATTTAATCAACTATAATTTTAATATTGATTACTATAATCCATTTATAAAATCAACTATCATTTTAATTCAATTATATTGATTACTATAATCCAATTATAAAATCAACTATATTTTAATATTCATATTTATATATATTAATTCATATATTGATTACTATATCCAATTATAAATCAACTATATATTGATAAGTTTGTATAGTCCAACTATATACTTAAAAAACACATAAAATATTAGTCCAACTAATACTTTTGATTAATACGACGAGTAAAATATAAATGAGCGTGTTTAGCGAGTAATTGAACGAATGTTGCAAATTCAATACTTGCCTCCCACTATTTTTCGTCGAGCCTCTAACCCTCTGTGGAGTACTCGGGAAACCGTGTTTCCTAGTGGGCTAGGATCCCATTAAATAACACACAACCCTGACTTTGGCCAATAAAAGCTGTATGCTATTTAACTAGGTAGATCTCACAGATCAATTGGATCTCATCCAATTCCTAGATCCGGTTAGGTGGACATCCAAGTCCGAAACATATATACAATATATATGTCAATATATCCAATATATTTTCCTAACCCTATCCTCTGAATCATCTAGGCCATGGCTTTGGCCAAAACAAACCTAATGATTCCAGTTAAGCGGGACCCATTGACGAGGAAAGTTTCGTAATCAATGTCATTGGACAAAAAGTGATCTGACTTTGGCCAATAAAAATCACGATTTGGACAAGACACCGATATCTAACAAAACTCTCATGATTCAAGTACATCCTAGATTGACAAAGGTCTTGACTTTGGTCAAAAACAAACCAATGCCAACTTCGGATCTTGAACAAGAATCATTCAATGGAAGGATATTTGCTTAATATATGTTGAGGGATTTTCGCATGCAAATTGGCTACCAATTTAATTATCTTTGTTAAGGTCTCATCATCATACACCCCTTAAACATGCATTCTAAATACATAATAAAGCGAGTATGAAATAAAATAATAACGATATGCGGATGGATACTTTACACATTGATCCTAGATCAAATCTCTCTCTTTCTCACTCAAGCTAGCACTTGTACTACTTCTACCCGTTACACTACACTTCTAAAGAAACCTCATATACATAGAGGGGAATAGGTGAGAAGAGAATACAAAGAGAAGAAGGTGATAAGGCTGGACACGCAGGTCCAATTTAATAAATCAAATTTATTACAACAATTTCCAAAATTGCCCACCCCCGACTAATATCCATCCGATATACGTTATTCATTCAACACAACCATGTATTCACACATACAAGCATGCTATCAATCAATCTAATCAAATTAATTAATCTGATAATTAAGTGATCATCCAATGTTCAAACAACGATTTGATTTTGTTCGAGTCAAACTCGTTTTTGCGAATAAGTACTCAAAGTACGAATTCATGAATTAAATTAAACTACATAATTAAATCCAATTTAACATGTATTTAATACTAATTCACTATTCAATTCCAAATTGAATATTGCACTTTATATTAATAAACCTTTTACGATTTAAATTCCAAATTCAATCGTGTCGGGACTCAAAGTCCGATTAACGTCCAACGTCAATTTAATTTAAGTCTAATGGGCTTCAATTAATTTCTTTAGGCATGGGCTTCGGCAACCAAAGCCCAATAGTGGGATCACCCAAAATGCCTTAGAAATCAATTTCGGCCCATTAGGCCCAATTAAACTTTAAAGGTTCATTAGTCGCAATTGGGCTTTATGGTTAAGGTTTGGGCCCAATTGGATCCAATCCACTTGGCCTAAACCAAACTTGATAAATCAAGCCCAATAGGCCCAATTACAACTTAAATTCTAATTTCCAAAATTAGGCCCAATTAATTAAATCCAAAAATCCAATTTTCACAATTTAATTACCAAAAGTGCATTACGATGATTAATGACCTAAATCGATATTTCCGAAGCACCAAATTAGTCCAATTAATCATGCTTAATTCATTATCACATGTCAAACACACATAATGAAAAATCAAACCCATAAACATGCTTGCTAAGTCTCGGCCAAGGAAGGTTATTTTGTCCGATTTGAATTCAATCCGATTAATTACACAATCGACAACGTATTAACTTCCCGAATGATTTCATACACATCCAATGTTCATAAAATCAAAATATACCAAGACATTTAGGGCATTTCACATTCGGCCAAGGTATGGAATTTAGGGTTTATGTTCAATTCAAAGTACAATCCAATTGACATTAAATTAACATCATCCTACATGATTTTAACTCATCCAATGAATCAAAATCAACAAAATTCCAATGATTCAAAATCAATATACATTCGGCCAAGGTGAAAGTTTGGGGAAAATAATTCCAAATCTATTTTCATCAAATTAGTCCAACCAAAATGAATTTAAACATGTTATAAGCATACTCAAACAAACAATTCATTCAAATCATGCTCAACAAACATTTACCCAAATTTTAAGCCCTACAAATTTCATGCTTGCAACTTTAGCTCATGATGCCATTGTTGGTTTAATCTAAGGTCCCAAGATCAAACAAGACATGAAACATGCATGAATACATCAACGGAGGTAGCGGAATACTCACATTGATCGGTATGTCGATTTGAAGATGAATCAAGCCAAAAACGTACACTGCCTTTGAGCTCCACTGCATGCAGTCCACTGCCTCCAAAAACAGAAATTTGAGTGGGAAACGGAGCTCAAAGCTTCGTCGGATGGATCCCGTCTCATGGTCGAACCTCCCTACCACCTTCGCAAGACTTGTAGTGTGCTAGCACTTGATTTCTCACCATGAGAAACCACTCTTGCTTCCCTTTAACTCACGCCAACTCACCAAACTGGTCCAAACCAGTGAACACTCCCTGTGTTGCCGTGAGAGAGAAGAGAGAAATGAGAGAAAATTGTGTAATGGTTTTTTTTTTTAAAATGATTTACCAAAAATCAATTTATATTTATGCCATAATTTATTAAATTAATAATAAACTTATGACACAAATTCATGCAAAGGCTTAGAGTGTCAAACACTTCATTTCCATGCAATACCATTGAGTGCATTGTACACAATCTCCATGCAAAGCATTAGAGTGTCAAATAAGCATAATATGACATGTGTCAAAGTTAATGCATATCTTGACATGTGTCATGTGGGCCCCACACGTTTCCCAATGAAAGTGGGCCCACGTGCACTCACGCGTTCGGGTTCGATATTTCCGAAATACCGAGCTTACGTCGCGACGTTAATTCAATCGAATAATTGACGTCGCTAACGAATTAATTCCAAACTAACTCGTTTGCCCGAATTAAAATCTAATTTTAATTACGCGTCGAAATCTAATTTCGTATAATATATCGAATATATTAATTCATTTACCGATTAATTCCAAATTAATCGTTATCTCTCTCTAGACGATATTTTATCCCAGATAAAATATCTCCGTAATTAATCCTAGATTAATTTTCTCTCTCTTCTGTTATAATCCCAGATTATTCAAGAGTGCAAGTTGTGCGTCATCGGTGGATTATCGGGAAGCGACCCATGAGATCTCCGGATAAGTTGGCAGCAATACGGTCGTCGGAGTATCCGAATCACGTACGTACCAAGTACTACGTTCTACCGATTTACGAGACAAGGTCGACTCCTAGCAAAGCACCAAGTCTTCCCAATTCTCCGGACATATCCTCTAAGGATATTAAGATCTGTATCAAGCGTAGTATACAATGTATTGTGCATATCGGCCCAGTATCGGATGGTCACGTGCTAGGGCTGGGGCTGGATAAGTGTCTGCCCCGTCCGAAACACATATCGGATGTCTGGTAACTAGTCTCTATAATCGGATATTCATGACCTGGTCATAATATCCCGATTGGATGCGCATCACTAAAAGAGCACTAATACCGTATCCTGCGTGACATCATCTCCATTATGACTGGAGTGATACTTCCGTCTCGACATCACATCCAATACACTACGACTCTCTGATAAACCCAGAAGTGGTGAACACAGAACCAGTTAAGATCCCCCACCACCAAAACCAAAGTTTACCGATTGTCGTAAGTATTAGCGATGTAAGTCTCAGGTTAAGACTATACACACCTACCTTGATTTCGGCCTCCCATAGACACCTAGTCATAATACCAATGGGATTCCGAAGGGTCTATCCAGAGCGAAGCTGTTTCCCGTACCATCGGTGAAACACGACCTCCTATCGCACTTGCATAAGTATCCAATACTTATATATATGAGAACTATGCCGTTGTGCCCTCACAACGCGCACAAGTGCAATACTAGCCTATTCCGCATTATCGATGTCCAGTCTCGATAATACTACGGCTAGGGATATTTAATGATTAATCCTTCGTGGACTGATACTGTCTCATATCATCTCAATCCAGGAACTAATCATAGGGACCTCTCTTCATTTATATATCTATGGTGATCTAATCACAAATGATGAGAGTGCAATTTCCTTGTCACATAGTTAATTTGCTACAACAACACAATGATCTGTGCAAATAGTGACGCTATGGGTCATTTTGTCCAACACAATATGGGTCAAACCCAAAATACCAAGGCCCAAGTAAGGAATCACCCTATTTGCTAAGAAATCAATTTTGGCCTATTAGGCCCAATTAATTTAAAGGCCCGTGTTATAATTTTTGGACTAATGGATGGTTTAGGCCAATTTGGATCCAATCCAATTGTCCTAAACCAACTTGGCCCGACCAAGCCCATTAGGCCCAAATACAACAGTTTTAGCCCATTCCACATTAAAACCTAATTAAATTAAATTCTAATTTTCAATTTCAACATTAATTAATTAAAGTTGTAATTGCACTAAGTATTATCTAAATTAACATTTCTAAAATACTAATTTAATCAATTAATCATGCTTTATAATAATCAATACATGTCCAACATATTGAAACAAAATCAACTCATTTTCATGCTATAATTGGTCACGAATTGTGGGATTTTTTCTGATTTCGATTTCATTCCGATTAAATCACAAATCAATATACTCAATGTATTTAAACACATCCAATGTTTAAAAACAAAAAAAATCACCATGACCTAGGGTTCACTAAGATTCGGCCAACATAGTATATTTGGGGAAAATTAATCCAATTAATTTTTCCTAAATTGATCATGCATAACTCTAAGTTATCAACATACAAGCATACTCAAACAAACAATTTGATCAAATCATGCTCAAATCAAATTTACCCAAATTTTAGTGTATAAAACCTAATCATATTTCATGCTCAAATAGGCTCTGATACCATTGATGGGTTTCTAAGGTAATCCTAGATTAATCCAAGCATAAAATAGTGTGAATACGTAAAGGAGAATAACGGAAATATACTCACTTTGATCGGTTTGTAGGATGTCTGTAGAACAAAAATTCTCCTTGAGAAGTGCTCCAAGATCTTCTATTTGAATGTTGATGTCCAAGCTCCAAACTTTGAGATGGATTCCAAGCTCTTGGGAATGGTTTCCCTATCACCTTTGTATGAATCTTGGTGTTTTTGAGAGAGAGAGATGAGATGAGAATGAAATGTTGACTTGTGTATTTGATTTTCAAAAAAACAAAAAATCATATACCAAATCTCAAATATTTGGTAAAAGTCTTTCATCACATCAACTTGTGTAAGAAACAAGTTATCTCAAAAGTCTTCACTAACTTCCATCACTAAAAAGTGAATAAAGTGACAATTTATGTGACTTGTGATGTGACATGTGGGCCCTACTAAATTCAAAATCCGAGTAGGCCCTCAAGCACATTCCGGGCTCGGGTTCATTAATTCTGAATTAACGAATTTTCCGTTACAACATAATTAAATCAAATTTAATTAAATAATTATGCCTAGCAAAATTACTATTCAAGTCGCTCGCGAATTAATTCTAAATTAATTTGTTCACCCGAATTAAAATCCAATTTTAATTCCGTTATGAAATCTAATTTCATTTAATACATCGAGTATATTATTTTATCGATTAATTCCAAATTAATCGTTCTCTCTACAAATAGTATTTTATCCCAGATAAAATCTCTCTATAATTAATCCTAGATTAAATATATTCGAATCATACGTCATCGGTGAATCTTCGAGAAGCGACCCATGAGATCTCCGAATATGTTGGCAGTAAATTCGCTCGTCAGACTATCCGAACACGTGCGTACCTCATACCACATTTTTACTGATTTACGAGACATGGTTGGCTTCTAGCAAAGCGACGTGCCTACCCAATTCTCCAGAAATATTCTTAAAGGAATATATAATCTATGTCAGGCCTAGTACACGTAGTATTCCGTATTGCGATCCAGTATCGGATGTCACATGCAAGGCCTGGGGCTGATATAGTGTCTTCCCCGTACGAAGCATATATTGAATCACAAACAACTAGTCTCTTTAATCGGATAATCATGACCTTGTCATATTATCCCGATGGTTGCAACACATTAGAGTACCGGTTGTGTATCCTTGCGTGATCATCATCTCCATATGACTGAAGTGATACTTCCATCTTGACATCACACCCAATACACTATGATTCTCAATAAACCCAGAAGAAATTGTCGCAAGTACTAGCGATGTAAGTCTCAGGTTAAGACCAAATACACCTAATCTAATTCGGATTCCCATAGACACATAATCATACTACCAATGAGACTCTGAGGGGTCTATCCAGAGCAAATCTGTTTCTGTACCATCGGTAAACAAAACCTCCTATCACATTTGCATAAGTATCCAATACTTAAATATATGAGAACTATGCTGTTACGCTTCTATAACACGCACAAGTGCGATACTAGTCTATTCTGAATTATCGATGTTCAGCCTCGATAATACTACGATTAGGGATATTTAATGATTAAACCTTTATGGATTGATATTATCTCATATCTTATAATCTGGAACTAATCATAAGGACTTTTATCATTTATATATTTAAGTAATCAAATTAAAAAATGATAAAATGCAATTTCCATTGTCACATAGTTAATTTGTACAAAAACCACAATGTCTTTTACAAATAGTGACGATATGGGTCTTAATTGTCCAACAGTGGCAATCTTATTTGTAACTCCGTATTTGGATATGAGTGCATCGAAGTATCTGTTGCAGAAATGTGAGCCACCATCACTAATAATCGCCCGAGGTGTCCCGAAGCGAGTGAAAATATTCTTTTTAAGGAATTTGATCACCACTTTTGAATCATTGGACGGCAGTGCAATCGCTTTAACCTATTTGGAGATGTAGTCTACTGCAACCAGTATGTACAGGTTTCCGAATGATGGAACAAATGGTCCAATAAAATCAATACCACATACATCAAATATCTCAACTTCCAGAATGTTTTGCAAAGGTCATTCATTTCTTCTGGAAATATTTCCTATTCTCTGACACCTGTCACATTGAAGAGCAAATAGATAAATATCTTTAAAAAGAGTGGGCCATAACAAACCTTATTGTAGGACTTTGGCTGCAGTCTTGTTTCCACTGAAATGTCAGCCGTAAGGTGATGAATGGCAATACTGCAGGACATTATTGACCTCCTCATGTGGAACACACCGTCTCAATAATTTCTTAGAAACTTTTCTGAATTACCTGTGATTATTTATTCTTCACTAACATTGGAGTAGGAAGAAAAGTTGTTGAGAGTATTACGGGAACACAATAAAACCATTGGCTGGACTATAGCAGACATTCGAGGCATTAGTCCATCATTTTGCATGCACAAGATTCTGATGATTGACGAGTACAAACCCACAGTGGAGCATCAACGGAGATTAAATCCAATAATGAAGGAGGTCGTGAAGAAATAAATCATCAAATGGTTGGATGCTGACATCATCTACCCCATCTCAAACAGTAGTTGGGTGAGTCATATACAGTGTGTACCAAAGAAAGGAGGAATTACTGTAGTCACAAATGAAAAGAACGAGCTAATTCCAACAAGAGTGGTGACTGGATGGAGAGTATGCATGGACTACCGGAAGTTGAACAAAGCAACAAGGAAAGATCATTTTCCGCTGCCATTTATTGATCATATGCTAGACAGACTGGCGGGACATGAGTTCTATTGCTTTCTGGACGGATACTCGGGGTACAATCAGATTGCCATCGCCCCAAAAGATTAGGAGAAAACTACATTTACATGTCTGTATGGTACTTTTTCTTTCCGCAGAATGCCATTTGGACTATGCAATGCTCCTGCCACATTCCAACGTTGCATGATGGCCATCTTCTCAGACATGCTAGAATAAAGTATGAAGGTTTTAATGGATGAATTCTCTGTGTTTGGAGTTTCTTTTAACCACTGCTTGCAAAATCTGGAACATGTGTTACAAAGGTGCGAAGATACAAACTTGGCACTCAATTGGGAGAAATGTCATTTTATGGTGCATGAAGGCATTGTTCTTGGACACCAGATCTCACTAAAGGGAATCGAGGTAGATAAAGAAAAGATCAAGACAATTGAAAAACTACCTCCACCAACATCTGTCAAAGGGATTCGGAGTTTTCTCGGACATGCTGGATTTTACAAGAGATTTATCAAAGACTTCTCAAAAATTGCAAAACCTCTTTGCAATCTTCTGAAGAAAGATGTGCCTTTCAACTTCACCAAAGAATTTCAGGAAGCCTTTGAGATCCTAAAATAGAAGCTGGTCTCTGCCCCCATCATAGTAGCACCGGACTGGACCCTTCCATTTGACGTGATGTGCAATGCTAGTGATTTTGCTGTAGGAGCAGTTTTGGGACAAAGCAAAGCAAAGATCTTCCATGCCATTTACTATTCCAGCAGAACTCTGAATGAAGCTCAACTCAACTACACAACCATTGAAAAGGAGTTTCTTGCAGTTGTGTTTGCATTTGATAAATTTCACTCTTATCTGCTGGGTCCCAAAGTGGTGGTCTACACAGATCATTCAGTAATCAAGTATTTGATCGCAAAGAAAGATGCCAAACCCAGATTGATCCGTTGGATACTTCTTCTGCAAGAATTTGACGTGGAGATCAGAGACAAGAAAGAGACAGAAAACCAAGTAGAAGATCATTTATCGAGGTTTGAGAATGGCAATACAGCTGGCAAATAACTAACAATCAAATAAACTTTTCCAGATGAACAGTTGTTTGCCATGAAACAGCAGGAAGTCCCTTGGTATGCTGACTATGTCAACTACAAAGTATCCAATACTTAAATATATGAGAACTATACAGTTAAGCGTGACCCATAGACAGTGGGAAAGCTTCGTAATCCACGTCGATGTACAGAAATGACCTTGACTTTGGCCAAAAAGTCACAACTGCCCAAGACATGTGATATATAACAAAGCTTTCGTGGTTCAAACACATCCGCGATGGACAATGATCTTGACTTTGGCCAACAAACCAATGCCAATCTTGGATCTTGAGAGAGAACCACTCAATGGAAGGAAAACACTTAATATTAAAGTGAGGGTTGTTCGCGTAAATTGGCAACCAATTTATTATCTTTGGTTAGGTCTCATCATACACCCTTAAACATGCATTCTAAAAGTATAATAAGGTGCGAATAAATTAATAATGATATACGGATGAATATATAATACAATTTGTTCCTAGAAAAAATCACTCTCTTTCCTCTCTCACGCTAGCACTTTACATACTTCTACCCAATTACATAACACTAAAACAAACCTCATTTGAATTGAGGGGAATTAGTGAGAAGAGAAATACAAAGAGATAAGGAGGTGAAAGGCTGGACACGCTGGTACAATTTAATAAATAAGTACCATACTTACAATAATTTCCAAAGTTTCCCCCACCCATCTAATATTCATCCGATATACATTATTCATTCAAATACATCCAAGTATTCACACAAAGCATGCTATCAATTAATCTAGTCCAATTAATTAATCTTTGATTAATGATCATCCAATGTTCATACAACGATTTGATTTGCACGAGTCCAACTCATTTAAGACTAAATAATCAAAGTACGTATTCTTGAATTATATCGAACTACAATTTTAAATTAAATTCAAATTCTATCCAATACTAATTCGTGTTTAATTCCAAATTAAACAATTACACTTTTAATAGTGACTTTTAGGCTTGGATTCCAAATCCAATCCAACTGGATCTCAAAGGCCCAATTAGCTTCCAATGCCAATTCAATTAAAGTCCAATGGGCTTTCGCAATTATGGATCCAACCTAATTGTCCAAAACCAAACTTGCCACAACCAAGCCCATCAGCCCAAATATAACAAATTAGCCCAATCCAATTTTAAAGACTAATTTATATTAACATAATATTCCAAATATCACATTAATTCTAATTAAAGTGTAATTAATACAATTAATCAATTAATCTAATGTTTCCAAAACACTAATTAATCCAATTAATCATATTTAACATTCAATTCATGTCCAACACAAATTGAAGCAAAATCAATCTAACAACATGCTTCAAACTCACGGCTAAGGCAAGAAATAATATCCAATTTTGATTTCAATCCAATTAAATCAACAATAAATATTCATTTCATGCTTATAACACATCCAATTGTCTAATTTTAAAAAAATCACCACGAGCATACTAGGGTCAAGATTCGGCCATGATAAAAAAAAATTGGGAAATTTTTGATCCAATCAATTTCTCAAATCTAATAATTCACAAATCCAATTCATCATCATATAAACACAACCAAACAATCAATTTGGAAAAATCATGCTACAAGCAAAAATACCCAAATAAAGTCCATAAACCCCAAAAATTAAAATCAAGTTTAGGTGGCTCTAATACCATTGTTAGTGTCTCTAAGACTTGCCAATGATTCTAAACATGATTCTAGTGTGAATAAAATCAAAATAAGTTACGGAAGACTTACATTGATCGGTAGAGAAGTTAAAAAATTTTGTTGGATATTGGAAGCTCCAAGCTTTGAAAATGAATTCCAAACTCAATGGTGAGTTTCCCTATCACATTTCTTTGACTCCTTTAAGTGTTAGCTTGAACAAAATTGAAATAAAATTTCTCTTCCAAGAAGAAGCAAGTTTCGGCCAAGAGAGAGGATAGGAAGAGAGTGAATAGTTCCATTTTTGTTTTCCAAAAATATATATTAAAGTTGGTGTGTGTTGACTTGGAAGGTGTGTTATCAAAAAATCCAATTAATTGTTCCCAACCACTTCCATATCAAATGTCTAACAATTGATGTAAGTGAAGTGGGTCCCACCACTATAAATTTCAAATTCAAGTTGGCTTGTTCAACACACTTTGGGCATGGGTTCGTTTAATCCGATTAAACAAATTTTATGTTGATCCAATTTAATTAAATAATAATGCCTAGCAAAATTATTACGAAAGTCGCTTGCGAATTAATTCCAAATTAATTCGTTTGCTTGAATTAAAATCCAATTTCAATTCCGTATTTAAATCCAATTTCAATTAATATATCCAATATATTATTTTAGCCCAATTAAACAAATTAAATAGTAAAATCCAATTTCACTATTAAATTTACTTTGCCTATTAATTCCAAATTAATCGCGTTCTCTCTTCTAGACGAATTTAATCCCAGATAAATTCTTACCGTAATTAATCCCAGATTAATTTTCTCTCTCATAATTAATCCCAGATTAATTCTGTTCGAGTCAAATGTCATCGGTGAATCTTTGGGTAGCGACCCAAGAGATCACTGGATATGTTAGCAGTAATACGGTCATCGGACTATCCAAACATGTGCGTACCTAGTACCACATTCTTACCGATTTACAAGACATGGTTGGCTTCTAGCAAAGCACTGTGCCTACCCAACTCTCCAGAAATATTCAACGAGGAATATATAATCTTTATCAGGCGTAGTATACTATGTATTACGTAATATGATCCAGTATCGGATGTCACATGCTAGGCCTAGGCGCTGGAATTATGTCTGCCCCGTACGAAGCATATATCGGATCACTAGCAACTACTCTATGTAATCAGATAATCATGACCTAGTCATACTATCCCGATAGCTGCAACATTTAAGAGTACTAGTTTTGTATCCATGCATGATCATCATCTCCATATGACTGAAGTGATACTCCCATCTTGACATCACATCCAATACACTACGATTCTCAGTATACCCAGAAGAGGCGTACACATAACCTGTTACAGCTCCGGACGACCAAAACCAAAGTATACTGATCGTCGCAAGTATTAGCGATGCAAGTCTCAGTTTAAGACCACATACACCTACCTTGATTCGGATTTCCATAGACACATAGTCATACTACCAATGGGATTCCGAGGGGTCTATCCAGAGCGAAGCTGTTCCCGGTCCAACGGCTAACAGAACCTCCTATCACACTTGCATAAGTATCCAATAATACTATCGATATCCAGTCTCGATAATACTACGACTATGGATATTTAATGATTAACCTTTTATAGATTAATATTGTCTCATATCTTATTAATCTGGTACTAATCATATGGACTTTTATCATTTATATATCCAAGTAATCCAATTAAAAAATGATAAAAGTTTTCACATAGTTAATTTGTACAAAAACACCATGTCTTTTACAAATAGTGATGCTATGGGTCATAATTGTCCAACACCTACCCCCAACCAAAATTAGACATTGTCCCCTATGTTTAAAGGAATGAGAAATATAGTTTAGAAGATATCACCTGATTAGTGCGGAATTGACAATTGCATCTACGATTAAAGATTACAGATTAAGGTCAATGTTTACTTTCCACTTTTTGCCATGATCGTTACCAGACCAGTTCAATTGGAAAAAATAAGGTCGATTTTTGGTTCATAAGCTAAGAGTTGGTCAATTAAATCGTCAGCTTTTCTTGCAGTTAGGAAGATATCTCTTACTGGTTTTGAACTAAATCCATTTCTTTGGCATTTTCAAGAAATACAAAAATAAAATCGAAAAATCCATTAACATTAAACAGCCCAATGGTTTTTTGGTGAATATTCAAGTTTGCCCACGACATAACTGTGAATATTTCTTCCAACGTTTCTAGCCCACCTGGTAAAGTAATAAAACATCAGCATGATTGATCATTTCAGTGAGTCTTTCAGACATACCTGGGACAATACATTATTCTCCATTTTATTTTCTGATGATGTTGTCCTCTGTTAAGGGTTTTGGAATGATCCCAAAACTTGTCTGCCACCTTCTTGTACAGCCATTGAAATACAACCCATCAATCCAAGATTGCCACCGCCATATACTAAGTGCATGTTTCTGTTTGCCATAAGGTATTAGTGAATCTTCGTTTTGAAGTTGTCTCCATTTGTGCTATCTCTCTTAGCTAGATGTGTTGAAGAGAGAGAAGTGACAAGCTAAATTTATAGATCCTGAAAAAAGGGTGAGTAATAAATGCACTAATACCTGTAAAATGACAATTATTAGAAAAATAGATCGTGAACAAAAAAATGTTAGATACTGTCGGCAAAAAGTAAATCAAAATGATATTTTTTAAGGTAAATGAAATCAAACCAGTAACTTAAAACAATATATACTGGTTGTTGTGATTGTGGCTCACATCTTCCTCTAGTTTTACGTCCAGTAACGGTTTGAACGCCCTCTATGGGTCGGGGATAGGGTTCCCATCCAACTTTCTTATAAATTGGCATACATGGTCTTTTAAAATCAGATTCTTGAGACTGTATTGTTGTCTTTTTTTTTGAAATTGTGTATGTAACTTTCGAATCTCTCGATGAACATATCCACTATGATGCATCTCAAGAGTCAATGATATATTATCCAAAGACTCCTTACTCAAGCCATCTCTAATGAATTGAATTTTATCTTCGCGGTTATCAGACATCATTCATAAAGAACGACAACGAGTGTTGCATGTACAACGTGCATATTTATAACGAACACCTAATTGTTTAGCTCTTTGTTTTTTAACATAGGTGTTTTTCCCTAAACCAGACATGTAAGAAATGAAAGAGTCAGATGACTCACCTTCTATGCGAACTTTTGCTTCAATTACCCAACGAATATCACAAGGAATACCATGAATCATAAGAAGTCTCATTCTTTATGTGCGTGCTTTGTAAATTTTTGTCAAAGCATTTTGGGGAAGAGAAGGAAATTTTTTTGGAGGTTTGCGATAGTTTCTTCGATGTTTTGGTTTGTATGGTATTAATAATTTAGGAGACTGAAATAACCAACTTTGAGTCACGGAGTTCAGTTATCCGCTACTTAATCGGGGTGTGAGATTTAAAAAGAGAAAAGACAAAAATGTTGCAAGACTAAGAAAAATGGAAATTAGAGAAATATTAAACAGAAAAGAAAAGAAATTATATCAGTCACGGTACACAGGGTTTGACAGGAAAAAAGTTTATTGAAAATTTGAAAACTCAAAAAATGGTTTCAGATGTTATCCATTTACTTTAAATACATCATCATTGCTATGATTCTCAATATCAATAGCCTTGTATGGGTAAACGTGTTTCACAATGAATGGGCCACTCCATTTGGATTTCAATTTTCCAACAAATAAATGAAGACGAGAATTATAAAGCAAAACCTTTTCACCAACTTTAAATATTGTTCGTGAAATTCGACTATCATTAAAGACTTTAGTTTTAGCTTTGAGAATTTTCGTATTCTCATATGAATCATTCCTTAACTTTTCAAGTTCATTTAATTGCAATTTACGTTCATAACTGGTATTTTCAAGTTTGGATTGAATGCTTTAATAGACCAATATGCTTTATGCTCAAGTTCTACATGGAAATGACATGGTTTTCCATAAACGAGATGATAGGGGGACCTGCCCAAAGATGTTTTGAAAGCTGTTCGGTATGCCCAAAGTGCATCAGTTAGTCGAAGAGACCAATCTTTGTGATTTGGGTTAATCATTTTTCTAAAATTTATTTAATTTCCCTATTCGTTAATTCAACTTGACCGTTTTCTAGGGGTGATAGGAGGTGGAATCTTTGTGTGTGACTTCATACTTTTTCATTAAGGACTCAAAGGGTCTGTTACAAAAGTGTTTACCTCTATCAGTTATGATGGCCCGAGGGATTCCAAATCGACTCAATATGTTTTCTTTTCAAAATTTGATCACAGTTGTGTGATCATTGTTCCGACAAGGAATTGCCTCGACCTATTTTGAGACATAATCAACTGCAACTAAAATATATAAAAATCCAAATGATGGTGGAAATTGGCCCATGAAATCTATCCCCCAACAATCAAAGATTTCGATGACAATGATGTGATTTAAAGACATCATGTTTATTTTAGAAATGGATCCCAGTTTTTGACAGTTTTCGCAAGTTTTGCTGAAAGTGTGTGTATCTTTAAAAATGGTGGGCCAACACACTACAAGATTTTTGCAGCAATTTTCTTAGATGAAAAATGACCTCCACAATGACAAAACTGAATAACCCCATTTATCTCACTGTCCAGTATGCATCGTCTGAAAATATGATTAGGGTAACATTTAAACAGATATGGATCATCTTAGTAGAATCTTTTGACTTCGATAAAAAATTTCCTCATATCTTGTTGGCTCCAGTCTGGAGGTATCTTTCCTGTTGCAAGAAAATTGATAATATTAGCAAACCAAGGCATTGTGTTTACAAAGAATAAAAACTCATTGGGAAATGAGTCATTGATGGGAGTTGTATCAAATAGTGACTCATTTGTGAGTCTCGATAAATGATATGCAACCACGTTTTCTCCATTTTCTTGTCTTTGATTGTGAGATTTAATTCTTGAAGCAACAAAATCCACCGTATTAATCTTGGGATGGCATCCTATTTAGACACCAGATATCTAACAGCAACATGATTAGAATAAACAATGGTTAAAAACCAATTAAATATGATCAAAATTTATCCAATGCAAATATTATAGCAAATATTATTTATGTGGTAGTGTAATTCATTTGTGCATTGTTTAAAGTTCTACTTGCGTAATATATTACATGCAGCTTACCTTCATTTCTCTGTCCTAGCACTGCACCGACTACATAATTACTAGCATCACACATTAGCTCAAAGGGTAAGGACCAATCAGGGGATTGCATAATAGAAGCAAAAGTGAAAAGACTGATAATTTTTTCGAATGATTTTTGACATTCTTCTGTCCATTCAAAAGTTGCATCTTTTAATTTGAGGTTACATAAAGGTCTGGATATGGTATTAAAGTTTTCAATGAAACTCATATAAAATCCTGCATGTCATAAGAAAGAACGAATTTCCCAGACTATTTTTGGTGATGGTAATTTAGAAATTACCTTTATTTTTACCTTGTCAATCTCAATACCTTTAAACAACACAACGTGTCCCACAAAAATTCCTGAATTAGTCATGAAATGGCTTTTTTCCCAGTTTAACAGAAGTCATTTTTCTTCACATCTTTTCAAAATATTTCCCAAATTATTCAAGCAATTATCAAATGAATTTCCAAAAATAGTTATATCATTCATAAGGACCTCTAAACAGTGTTCAACCATGTCACTAAATATGCTTAACATGCATCATTGGAATGTTGTTGGTGCATTACAAAGTCCAAAAGGCATTTTTCTAAATGTAAATGTTCCAACGGGGCATGTGAATGTGGTCTTTTCCTGGTCTTCTAAAGCAATGGGAATCTGATATTAACCCAAGTAACCATCAAGAAAACAATAGTATAGATGTCCAGCTACTATTTCTAAAATTTGGTCAAGAAATGACAAAGGAAAATGATATTTTCTAGTTGCGTCATTTAGTTTTCTATAATCAATGCACATATGCCAACTAGATGAAATGTGAGTTGGGATTAATTCTCCTTTATCATTTTTTACAACATTAATTCTAGACTTTTTGGGTACAACTTGTGTAGGACTTACCCACTTACTATCAGAGATAGGGTAGATAATGCCTACATCAAGAAGTTTAAGGACCTCTGTTTTTACTACTTTCATGTGAGGGTTTAATCTTCTTTAGGGTTGACGATATGTCCTAACATTATCTTCTAAATGTATTCAGTGTGTGCAGATTAATGGATTAATACCTTTTACGTCTTTTAAAGTCCATCCAATTGCCAGTTTATGTTCTTTCAACACATTTAAAAGTTTACCTTTTTGATCGCTTGTAAGATAAGAAATTACCACGGGGTAAGTTTGATTATCTTCTAGAATTGCATATTTCAGTCCTTATGGCAAAGGTTTTAACTCCAAATTGGGTGTTTCTTCGTGTTTTTTTTTGTTTTTCTAGTGTTCCCAATTCTTCAAAATTTTGTATCTCTCCATCGTCTTCCAATACCTGTGTAGAGTCAAGTAGAAAATCAATAGTAATATCCGAATTTATTTGTGCACTTGACTCAACAAAATTAGCAGTACAAAATTCCATGGGATCAAGGTAAACTCACATGAATATGCTCATCTATAATAGGTTCAATTGATTCTATTCTTTCATTTTCATTGTCCTCATCATATGGCTGTTTGCACATGTTAAAAATATTGCTTTCCAATGTCATGTTGCCAAAAGACAGATTCATGATTCCATTCATACAATTAATTAAAGCATTAGCTGTTGCTAAAGATGGGCAACCATGTATTACAGGGATTGGGTTATAACTATCTTACACAGGTTGTGTTTCTAAGATAATAAATCCACAAGATATATGAATTTATCGACTTATAATAACACATCTTCCATAATTCATTTTGGTACCTTAACTGATCTATCGGCAAGTAAAATAGTAGTTGAGGTTGGTTTTATCTTGTCAATATTAAGTTGTTGGTAAACCGAAAATGGAAGTAAATTTACACTAGCTCTAGATCAAGTAAAACATGTTCAATGTTTTGATTTCCAATAATACAAGAAATAGTTGGACAACCAGGGTCTTTGTATTTTAATGGATTATTGGTTGAAAAATGGAACTTACCTTTTTAGCTAGAAAAACTTTCTTTCTTACCTGATGTTTTCTTTTAACGGTGCACAGATGTTTCAAAAATTTGGCATAAAATGGTATTTGTTGGATGGCATCTAACAAAGGAATATTGACATTTACCTGTTTGAATATTTCATAAATTTTTGGGGAATGGTTCAATTTCTTTGTTTTTAATTCTTGAGGGAATGAAGGTGCATGTGACAAATTATTATTATCAATGACGGGTAATGATTCATCAACCTATTCCTTACCCTCTTAATCTATTTTATTCTTAGCTTTGTGAGGTTCAAGAATAGGTCTGTGGATGTCCTTACCACTATGAAAAGTAATAACATATTTGACTTGGTCTAAGTGTTGATTTCCAGAACTACCATCGTGAGAATTTAAATGACTATTGGGATTTGACTGTCGTTGTGTAGGAAACTTTCTTTTCTCATTAATAGTTAATGCAGATGAAATTTTAGCAAAATTTTCTCTTAAAGCATTCATCATTTGTGCATTTTGGTTATTGGCGACTTCTATGTTTCTATGAATGCATTCAAGGTATCCTCAATGGATTTCCTAGGTGGTGGGACATATGGTGCATAATTTTAGGAATTTCGGAAATTTTGGTGAACCGGGGAGGTTGTTATGAGGATTGTGCTTGTTTATCATTCCTCCAATTGAAGTTTGGATGGTTTCTCCAACCAGAATTATAGGTTTGTGAGTATGGATTTGGATTTGGTCTATTGAATGTGTTTACGAAACTGACTTGGTCATGGAGACATTCTTGTAAGGCTGGTAAATATGGGCAAATGTGTGTGACTTGTTCATTACAATTGCAGATTTGACATAGGACTTCCTGAACTGACTTGACATGATCATTATTCCCTGCATCTAAAGCTTTAATTTTTTTTAGATAGAGATGCATACTTGACATAAAGTCATGGTCTTCCCTAAAGTTAAACATACATCTACCAGATGGTTGTGGTTTTACAGACGACTCATAAGAGCCACATGTGTCCCATTGTTGTGCATTCTCTGCTATGTGATCTAGGTAATCTAGTGCATCTTCGGGATCTTTGTCCCTAAACTCACCATTACACATCATCTACACTACTTGTCTACCTTGGGGTGTTAACCCCTCATAGAAATAGGAAACCAGCCTCCATGTTTCAAAACTGTGATGTGAATAAATATTTAACATCTCTTTAAACCTCTCCCAACATTGGTAAAGTGTTTCCCCGACTCTTGTGTGAAGGTTGTGATTCTCCTTTTAAAGGAATTTGTTGTATGAGGGGGAAAGAACGATTTAAAAAAAATTTCTTGAAAAAAACAACCCATGTCCTAATAGATCTCGACCTAAGGTTTTGCAGCCAAATTTTAGCTTTATCCTTTAAAGTAAAGGGAAAAAACTTTAAACGAATTATATTCATGCTATAATTTTGGTATGTGTAAGTGTTACATACCTCTTCAAATTCCCTTAAGTGCTGATAAGGATTCTCTGATTCTAGACCGTAGAATGTGGGTAAAAGATGGATGATACCTAATTAAAATTGAAACGTGTTGCATCTGGAGGAAAAAAATGCAAGACGGCGATCTTGTCCTAGTGAGATTCATGAATTATTTGAGTGTCCTATGATGATTATGATCTTCGTGCTGAGACTCGTTTTCTTCCTGATTAATTGGGTTCTTAACTCGGGCCGGTATATTTTCAATTTGGTTCTCATCCATTTTATGGCTGTCTACGAAGTCTTGGATTTAATATTTAAGGTAGGTACATTTGTCGGTGTCATGGTCTTTTTTTCTGGTGGAAGTGGCAATATCGATTCAGGTTAAGGTAGTGGGTTATAGGGTTTGGTAGCAGTTTGGGTTCTAAGGGTTTCAACAGACCTTGTTTCTTCAGTTTTTTAAACACCTTCGACAATGGTCAAATAAGGTTGGAAAATCTATTGTTCCTTATTGCATCAATCTCAGTGGGTCCGGCCTTTGTTCTAGAAAGCCCTCCGATGGGTTTTCAATTTTAGCTATAAAATTTTCTATTCTCAGCCTCTTTTTATTCAATATCTATAACAGTCTCCCTAATTGTTGAAAATCAGAAATCATTGAGGTCATCCTCCTCAGCTTGTATATAAAGGTCTTGGTGTCATTGATGATCATTTTTATTTTGTCATTCTCAGAGGGTCGTGTCTGCATTTTCAAAAGTTGGCTTCTCCAATGGTCAACACACTCCTTAATGTTTTCGTACTGCTTCTGTTTAGTATTTCCCAAGTCACGAAGTGATAAATCAATCTCCATGTCTATGACATATTGATTCAGGAAGGCCTCTACCAAAGCTCTCCAATCATCTTTTACCTTCTTCACCAACTATGGTACCATGCCACTAGTGCTCCCTCAAGTTACATACCAAACTTATTCAAAACTTGATGTTTGGTTAAAGCAGTAGAACTCATCACTGAAACATATTGACAGAGATGAACTTTTTTATCCCCATTCCCATTGCACTTTACCATGTCTGACATCTTAAATTATGAACACACTCGAATCCCATGGTATTATAATCTGAAAGATCTTCATGTTTTCCCTTCATCTTTTGGGCCACTGACTCCATTTGTTCCTTTATCTTTTGGAGTTCATCTTGGGAATTGCAAATCATATCTGTAACATATTCAGTCATACCATCATCTTGAGCATAGATTTCTTCAGCTATCATGTCTATAGGCTCCATGTACCTCCCTTCACCAGCCCTGGGCCCCACAGTTGATGCGCCATCAAGTTGTCTAAAGCATTTAACAAAGTTTTTCTTTTTTTACCAATTCTGTCCATGTTGGCTTCCAACAGATCTATACTGTAACCTTCATCGTTGGCCATTTCTGACTTAATGTCCCAATATGATGGCTGCAACGAAAAAAAGTTAGCATGATACATGTACGTATGCAATGCATGAGATGTATGAAATGCATGCAATGCTCAAACATCAGCAACCTTATTCCTCCCACACTCGTGGTAAGTCCAATATCTTCCCTAGGTTTGCTTTAGCTCATGCACCAACAAGGGTACACAAATGCGTTCTCTCATATGCTAAAGGGTAAACCTTACCTTCATTGGTTCCTTTCCATCACTAAAAGACAAAGGCAATCCATTTACATATATGAATAATCAAATTCCCGCATGAAAAAGAAATTGTCACCATAGTTCTCAGGGCCGATTATCGATCCCTAGTGGAGTCGCTAGGGGTGTAGTACGGACCTTGTGATGGGTGTAATGTGGCCATAAATCATTTCTGGTGTCTTATACTAGGTGGCAACTCTTTTATTCTCTAATTAGTCCCTCATGGGCTATTCGTACTCTCTACGGCTGCAAACCCAACAATGTCTTGGTCACCGACGTCATAGGCATAACATTAAATCCCATTTCGCTCTTATAGATGGTGAATCCAGTAGGGATAGATATTTGGCCGCAAAAATCCCTAATATGATATCGTTCCATTGTTTCAAAGTAACGAATTAGACCTTTAGAAATCATGATTATTAGATATGGGCTTTAAAATATTTAAGGATCACCCTTTTGGATGAAAGCCAGTACAGGTATCAGACTCATGTATTTAGAACGTTCAGGTTATAATCAAATATTTTAGTCCAATCATGATTTTCATACAAGTTGGCCCGTCGATATTTTAAAGTGTTCAACAAAATTATCATGGAATGCAAACTTGTCAAAGTGGATGGCCTACCAAGTTTGTACTACATGGAAAAGGGATAAGACTTCAAATGGTTAGGGTCCAAATACAAGCATTAGGGAGGCTCATTCCTATTGGGAGAAACTATGGGCATACATATGGGTTTGATACAGTGTTCAGGCTTAGGCTTTCGTCGGCGAAGGCTTGTTTATAATTAGGTCTCCCCACCTTTATCAATCGACCAATGAGCTTGACTTTTTTATACACATATCTTTGTGACAATAAGTGATCGTTAATATCACATAATGATCCACTTCCTTGAGTGAAAGCGATTTCACGATATGCAATGCCATCGGGGTTTGAAGGGTATGCAAAAGAAATGAAGACATGGTTAACCTCTATCTCCCCATTGATATTATAAGGCATTTTCCGGGCCGATTATCTAGCCCTACTGGATTCTCCATCTGTAGCAGCGAAGTGGGATTTATGGCTATGCATATGACATCGGGGACCACGATTGTTGGTGATTCTAGGTCTCCAAGATCGAATTAAACAAGCATGAATCGTGTGAATACAACGACGGAAGTTACGGAATACTTACATCGAGCGGTTGAGCAACGAATTGAGCAACAAAATCTGAAATTCTGCCACTGGTTTGGGCGTGAGCAGTCCACTGTCACAGCTCACTGCAATTTCGGTTTTGGTCCATCTTTGCAAGCTCCAAGCTTCATCGAATGGTTCCCGACTCATGGGTGGACTTTCCTATCACCTTCGCATTGATCCCGGAGTGTTCTAGCACTCTTATTTTGCCACAAAACGCACTGCTTCCCTCCATTTTGTTCACGGCAGTACCCAGAAAAAACCAGAACAGAAATGGCGTGAGTGATGAGAGGAAGAAGAAGAGGAGAGAGATGAGGGAAAGTGTGTGTTAATTGTATACGGTTTTTGTGTTTATTGTGTATCAAATACACATGAATTTCATTTGAAATTCATTTCACACACATTTGGCATTAATTGCCAACCACACACATCACTCATCACATCAGGTCAACTCAATCAAGTTGTCAAGTCACATCACTTAAAGTGACAAGTGATTTGATGCTTGATGCGACGCTTGATTTGACTTGCGTACCGCACTCGAATTCGAAATGCGAATGCGCTCGTAAATAATCTCGGGCTCGGATTCGCTAATTCTAAATTAACAAATTTGTCGTCGCGTCGTAATTAAATAATTACGCCTAGCGAAGTCACTATTCACGTCTCTCACGAATTAATTCTAAATTAATTCACTCGCCCGAATTAAAATCTAATTTTAATTCCGGGTCGAAATCCAATTTCATTTAATATATCGAATATATTAATTCCTCGATTAATTCCAAATTAATCGTTCTCTCTCTTTAATGATATTTTATCCCAGATAAAATATCTCCGTAATTAATCCCAGATTAATTTTCTCTCTCATCTAATTAATCCCAGATTAATTAAAAGTGCAAGTCATACGTCATCGGTGAATCTTTGGGAAGTGACCCATGAGATCCCCGGATATGTTGGCAGTCAAATCGGTCGTCGGATTATCCGGACACGTGAGTACCAAGTACTACGTTTTACCGATTTACAAGACAAGGTTGGCTTCTAGCAAAGCACCATGCCTACCAAATTCTCCGAAAATATCCTTACAGGAATAAGGATCTATATCAAACGTAGTATACCGTAGTATTGCGTATTTCTGTCCAGTATCCGATGATCACATGCAAGGCCTGGGGCTGGTACAGTGTCTGCCCCGTACGAAGCATATATCGGATAACAAGCAACTAGTCTCTTTAATAATCAGATAATCATTACCAAGTCATATTATCCCGACGGTTGCAACCTTATATAGAGAACGAGTTATGTATCCCTGCGCGATCATCAACTCCATATGACTGGAGTGACACTTCCGTTTTGACATCACACCCAACACACTACGATTCTCGATATACTCAACATCGGCGTACACAGAACCTGTTACAGCCCTGGACGACCTCAACCAAAGTATATTGATTGTCGTATGCATTAGCAGTGCAAGTCTCAGGTTAAGACCAAATACACCTACCCTGATTTCGAACTTCCATAGACACATAGTCATACTACCAATGGAATTCCGAGGGGTCTAATCCAGAGCGAAGCTGTTTCCCGTACCATCGGTGAAACACAACCTTTTATTACACTTGCATGAGTATCCAATACCGAAATATATGAGAACTATGCCGTCGTGCTCTCACAAACGCGCACAAGTGTAATACTAGTCTATTACGCATTCATCGATGTCCAATCTCGATAATGCTCTGACTAGGGATGTTTAATGATTTATCCTTCGTGGACTGATACTGTCTCATATCATTCTCTGTCCAGGAACAAATCATAGGGACCTCTCATCATTTATATATCTAGGTGATCTAATCACAAATGATAAGAGTACAATCTCCTTTGTCACATAGTTAATTTGTACAACAACACCGTGATCTGTACAAATAGTGACGCTATGGGTCATAATTTTCCAACAACGATATTGTAGGGCTTGCATCCCATAGAGAGTTTGGATAGCCCACAGGGCGACTTACCGGAGAATAAATGAGTTGCCACCCAGTATTAGTAGAATGATTTGAGGCCGCACTACACCCCTTGTAAGGTCCGATCTTAAAGCCGTTTGGATTCGAAATGTTCTCTTACTGATACTAGTATAATATTCTGGTTCAAAAGAAGTATCATTGTATATTATAATGCATTAACACGTAATAGTAGTTTATATAATATATAACAGTTAATTCATTAAATATTAAAGGCGGAAAAGTAAAATGAATACATGTATAAGCTTAGGAATTATTAAGGCATTAGTAAAATGAGCAGATCATAGCATATATCTCACTGGTCTGGCATCTTAGAATCCGGACAGACATGAGCATAGTCGGCTGAATATTCTTTGTGATTTGAAATGTCCTGTCGTACTTACATGAAGTCTGGCTGGAAGTGTTACGTAAACCAGAAAGGTTGGAAACATAGAGTCACACACATATGGCAGTAACAACAGATGGAGCAATGTTATAATAGTAGTAAGGCAATAAAAATAGAATAATGAAACACTACCAAAATAGTGAGTAAGAAAGACATTAAATACGGTAATGACAATAACATAGACGTAGCATTAGCACTAACTTCATAACATAAAGAGAAAGATAATAATAAAAAGACCACAAATAAATGAAATACATACATGCCTTGCTAGTCTGACTTTACGTGAAGTCTGGCCGGATATACAGAAACATAAGCATAACAAAGCAATAGAAACAATAGCGCAATGAGAAATAGCTCAACAGTAAACGAATACCTATAATATCAAATAAGATAGAACTAATGTGTCACCGGCCTGATTTCCGACATGACTTATCGTAACTCTAACTGTATATTGATCGTAAAGAATGAACGTAACAGGGCAGAAACATGTTTGCAATAATAATAATAATAATAATAATAATAATAATAATAATA
>SKCR01007222.1:0-54527 GCA_019454045.1 Zanthoxylum bungeanum
TGCTAGTGATTTTGCTGTAGGTGCAGTTTTGAGACAACGTAAAGCAAAGATTTTCCACACCATTTATTATTCCAGAAGAACTCTAAATGAAGCTCAACTCAACTACACAACCACCGAAAAGGAGTTGCTCGCAGTTGTGTACACTTTTGACAAATTCCGCTCTTATCTGTTGGGTCCCAAAGTGGTGGTCTACACAGATCATTCAGCAATCAAATATCTGATCACAAAGAAAGATGCCAAACCCAGATTGATCCGTTGGATACTTCTTCTGCAAGAATTTGACGTGGAGATCAAAGACAAGAAAGGAACAGAGAATCAGGTGGCAGATCATCTATCAAGACTCGAGAATGGAGAAACAGCTGACAATAATCCGTCAATCAAAGAAACTTTTCCATATGAACAACTGTTTTCCATGAAACAACAGGAAGTCCCTTGGTATGCTGACTATGTCAACTACATTGTGTCAGGAAATGGCCATTGGAATGGACAACTCAGCAACGAAAGAAGTTCTTCAAAGAAGTCAAGCACTATGTCTGGGATGAGCCGTACCTGTTCAAACTTGTGCTGATCAATTATGAGACGATGTGTTCCACAGGAGGAAATCAACAGTGTTTGCAGCACTGTCATTCATCACCATATGGCGGACACTTTAGCGGAAACAAAACTACAGCCAAATCCTACAATCAGGTTTGTTCTGGCCCACTCTTTTTAAAGATGCTTATCTTTTTGCTTTTCAATGTGACAGGTGCCAGAGAATGGGAAATATTTCAAGGAGAAACGAAGGACCGTTGCAAAATTTCTAGAAGTGGAAATATTCGATGTATGGGGTATTGATTTCATGGGACCCTTTGTTCCATCATTCGGAAATCTGTACATCCTGGTTGTTGTAGACTACGTCTCCAAATGGGTCGAAGCAATTGCATTTCCATCCAATGATTCAAAAGTGGTGATCAAATTCCTGAAAAAGAACATTTTCACTCGGTTTGGAACACCTCGGGCAATTATCAGTGATGGTGGCTCTCATTTCTGCCAACAATACTTCGATGCACTCCTATCCAAATACGGAGTTACTCACAAAGTTGCCACTGCTTACCATCCACAGTCAAATGGACAGGTTGAGGTTTCAAACAGGGAGATCAAGAGAATCCTAGAAAGAACCATTGGATCAACAAGGAGGGACTGGTCAACAAACCAGATGATGCATTATGGGCCTACCGGACAGCTTACAAGACACCCATTGGTATGTCCCCATATCAATTGGTGTTTGGGAAAGCGTGCCATCTACCAGTTGAGCTTAAGCACAAGGTGTACTGGGCACTGAAGAAGTTGAATTTTGATTCACAAGCTGCAGGATAGAAAAGACTTCACCAACTTAACGAATTTGAGGAATTTCGCTTACAGGCTTATGAGAATGCCAAATTGTACAAGGAAAAGACCAAAAAATGGCATGACCAAAAAATAGTTCACAGACAGTTAGAACCAAGGCAGCATGTGTTGTTGTACAACTCAAGATTGAAACTTTTCCCTGGAAAGTTGAAATATAGGTGGTCAGGTCCATTTGTGATCACTCAGGTTTTACCTTATGGAGATGTTGAGTTACTGGATCCTAACACCAACAACACATTCAAGGTTAACAGTCAGCGTGTCAAACACTACTAGGGAGAATCATTTGAGCGACAAAAAGAAAGTGTCACACTTTCAGATCCAGCATAACGTTCAGGCAGTCACGTCTAGCTGACGACTTAAAACTTAACGCTCGCAGTGAGGCAACCCATGCAATTTGTGTATATATTGTGATTTGGTGTGAATTAATTTTGTGTGTTTAGTTTTTGCAGATTAAGACATTTCAAGATGGAAGAAGCTCTCGCAAATCTTCACAAGCAATTTCCTTCTCTCCCTCAAAAATCTCTGATAAAAGTCTACAAAACTCGCTTGGAACGGATGAGGTTACTAACAATCCATGGTGTTCCTAATGATATTCGTTGGGTAATTGAAGCACGAGTCCGAGTGGCAGGTGAGTCTTCTGACTCTTTTATTTCACATCTGCCTGGTTGTGGAAGAAGCACCTATGCAAAGAAACGTAGAGCTAAGAAAATGGATGTTTGTTACAAATGTGCACGATGGAATTGCAATACTCGTTGTCGTTCTTTAGGAATGGTGTCTGATAATCGTGAAGACAAAATTAAATTCATTAGGGATGGCTTGAGTAAGGAGTCTTTAGATGATATATCTTCGACTCTTGAGACACATCCCAGTGGATATGTTCATATAGCCATTCGCAAATTACATACACAAATTCAAAAAGAAAGACAACTGTTAAGTCTTGGGAATCTGACTCAAAAAGACCTTGTTTGCCAGTTTATAAGAAAATTGGATGGGAAGCTTGTCCCTGACGCATAGACGTCGACCAAGCCGCTACTTTTCTTGTAAATATTATATCTCTTTGTCTTTTCCTAATAATTGTAATTTGTTTGGTTGTTTTCTTTTTTATTTTCTCCGACAAGATCTAGACCTTTTTGACTATCACGATTTGTTTAACTAATAATTGTCATTTGGCAGGTACTAGTGCTATTATTTTACTCACCCTTTTCAGGTATTATAAATTCAACTCATCATTGCACTTTTAAGACATCCAGAGTAAAACATGGAAGCCACTTCAAGAAGACGAGTTGAAAACATATGTGTGTTTTGCGGTAGTAGTGTTGTACTAAACCACAATACATAGAAGCAGCACATGAATTGGGTCGAGTTTTAGTTGCAAGGAATATGCACTTAATATATGGCGGAGTAAATCTTGGACTAATGGGGATCGTTTCAAAGGCCGTACAGGAAGGAGGCAGTCACGTTTTGGGAATCATCCCAAAACCCTTGGCAGAGGCAAATCTTATTGAACCATCAAACGGAGAGGAACTGATCGTACCAGGTATGTCTGAACGACTATTGGAAATGATTAACCGTGCTGATGCTTTTATTGCTTTGCCAGGTAGCTTGGGTACATTGGAGGAAATTTTTATAGTGCTATCTTGGGCTAACCTGAACATACACCAGAAACCAATTGGATTGCTCAACGTTGATGGATTTTCTGATTTTCTTTGTGTGTTTCTTGATGATGCTCGGAGAAATGGGTTCGTGTCAAAACCTTTAAAAGAACTCCTTTTTACTGCCAGAACTGCTCCGGATCTAATAGACCAACTCATAGCCTATGAACCACGAGTTGACCCTATTCTTTCAAAGATAAATTGGTCTGAGGACGATCGTGGTAAGAGGCGTCGGATTAATCTGGATCTTAACCTTTAAATTCCTGTAGATTCTCAGCTAACCAGGTATTATTTTCTAAACTCTTCTTCTACTGTTTAAGACATTGGGGACAATGTCTCATTTAGGTTTAGGGGTGAGGAATAGTTAATAGTATCTATTGTATTTTTATTTTTAGTCCAAAATTTTTCGAAAAATACAAAAAAATTTAAAAATTTTCAAATTACAAAATTATTTTGCATTTTTATCAAAGGCATATTTAAAGCTAGGTGATGGTTTGGTGTCTTCCTTCACTCACTACTTTCTATAAGGAAAGCTGTGAAGACACCTAGATAATCTTTCACCCGTAGCTTTTGTGATAGACTAGTTTGGAGGACTTGTTGTTTATTCCTGACACCAAGCGATAAGAGCCTAAGAGGCTAGGGTACTTAAGTGAGCCTCGCTCCACCCTCCCTCTGGGGAATCTACAAGGGAAGTCCATTCGACGGTAGTCACACACCATGACCAGTAAAAATTATTTTTTTTAGGTTTTGTTTTTATGTTGACTAAAAAGGTGAAATTGGTAAGAAATAGCTGAGTAAGAGTTTTCACTCCTGAGACGTATCTCAAACCTATTTCGAAACAAGTTAATTTTTTTTTATCTCCTTTTAAATTATTTAATTTATGAATTCTCCATAACACTGACTAAATGAATCTTCATATGCTCAGTTGACAGGTATTATCAACATACATGGAAACATACAGACATGAGCTAAAATGAAAAGTTTGTAATATTCAGTGCTCTAGTTTAATCGGAGGAAGCATCTCAAAAAGTGATGGAGTAAAAAAAAAAAATCTGAGATCCGAGTTATTAAGTTTGTAAGGTGTTTTAACACATAGTGCCCTAAAACCAACTGGTTTGGGAGTCACTGACCAAAGCTCGTTACATGGATCAAGATGCTGCAAAAATATATATATATATATATATATGAAGTCTGAGTAAGTAATTAAGTCCGTAGGGGTATCTTAACACCTGGTGCCCTAAAACCAACTGGTTTGGGAGCCACCGACTCAACACTCGCTACATGGATGGAAGATATTGTATAAAATAAAAAAAAATCAAAGAAAAAAATCAGAAAATGAGAAAAATTATTCCATTGAAAAAGGTGTGAAATCTGATAGAACTATAGGACAAAAATATTACTCTCTTATCAACTGCACTTATGACTGCTGTGGGCAAAAATGAGTTGTTTAATATTATGTTGGCTGTGTTTATGAAGAATGGTAAATATAATCGGAGAATTTACTGATTCAGTAATTTAGAAAGAAACAAAACATCTAGTAACTTGGAGTATAAGTTTAACCTGATTAGTTACTAACTTCTTTATTCTCTTTTCGCTTGTCTTTTTGCTTTTGTGTGCATTAGTTTTAATACCTTTTTACTTTTGTAAAATGTTTGTGGGTATCATTGCTGTAAACCCTCACGAGACTACAACTTGTCCACTAGGGACACATAGGGGTTTAAAGGCTTGTTGCATACGCTAAATGCAACCGTGATTCCTAAGAAAGTGGCTTAGTTAAATTTTATTTTAAAGATTTTTATGTTATTTTTTATGTTTTGCTCGAGGACTAACAAAATGTTAGGTTTGGGGGTGTGATGTGATGGGTATTTCTATCACTATTTCCCATTCATTTAACCTAATATTTGGTATAGTTTCTTGAGTCTTGTGAATATTTTGATGTGTTTTGTGTTATTTTGTAGATAAATAAAGTTTCAGGACATTCTGGAGGTGATTTGGGCCAACAAAACAGTGAAAATTGGACAAAAAGGGCATTTTGGTAATTTTCAGCGTCGCGACGCCCAGCATGCACCGAATCTGCTAACGTGCGATGGGTCAACGTGTCAGAATTTGAGAAGTTTGACTTTGCTAACATGCGCCGTGCCACGTGTCACCATCCTACGGTGCCGGCAATTACTATTCCACGTGTGCCACATGTCATCCTACGTGTCGCCACATCATCCGGTCAACAAGTCAACTCTTCCACGCGATATGCCACATCATCATCCACGTCAGCAGGTCAACCGAGTCAACATGCCACGTCATCATCAGCCAATCACGCCGTGACACATGTCGCAATCTTATGGTGCCGACAATTGATCTCAGCCGCCTTGCCACGTCAGCGCCACGTCAGCATAATAATTGAGCTCTTAGCCACCTCGCCACGTGTCGCCTTATCTTCTATCCGAATCGCCACGTGTCAAGCTGTCATTGTGCCACGCCTCACTGTTCCAGCGTCGCGACGCTGAATCCCTTAGCGTCGCGACGCCAGAAGCTTATCCGCGCCTATAAATTGAGCTCGAGATTTCAGATTTCTTTACACCATTCTCTCTCATTTCTTTGATGTAAATAGGGAGTTCTTCTCTCTCTAAGTTTCGTTTTAATTTTTAGTTTTTAGTTTTGTAATAATTTTAATTACGTTTTGTAATAATAGTAATTTACTTTCTTACTTTTTACAGTTTCACAATTCATCATGAGGAGGTAACTTCCCCAGCTAGGGTGAAAGGTAATTCTTTTACTATTGCTATTTAGATTAATCTCCCTTAAAAATAATATTTTCACTATTTAAAACCTGACTAATCAAGGATACCGCTATATTGGTCGGTTGGTAATTTAATTTTAATCTGGTTTAAACCTGACTAATCAAGGATAGCGTCAGATTGGTCGGTTGGTAATTTTATTTTGGTTCCGCCTTTATGGCTGGTTTATGGACACATATTACCGCCTTAATGGCTGGTTGGACTTAATTTGACTTAATCAGGATACCGCCAGATTGGTCGGTTGGTAATATTATCACAAGTTTATATATTATTTTATGGGAGATATCTAAATTAGTAGTAGTAAAAGTAATTCCTTTTACCTTAGCATTTTATTTTATTGTAATTTACCTTTCAGTATTTACTTTACTGCATTTTTACTTCAAGTCTTTTATTTTCAAGTTTTTACCAGCCCTAGTTATGTGTTGTAACTAAATTAGTTATCTGGGGTTGTGATGACTTTTAATATCACCGGTTTATAAGGGGTTAGATTATAGTTTGGGTAATATAAAGATTTATTTATTGAGTCTTAATCTTAATGCTTTTTAATTAACTGGCCATTAATAAAATTGAATAGGTAAACTTAAAATGAACTAGACGTATGGATTTTAAGTTTAAGACCTCAGACTCAATAGCCCACGATCTTCCTTGAGGATAGATAACCCTTTAATAGATTTCCTTACAGGATAGGAATATACCTGTCGGGCAGAGGTAGCCTTAATTGGAACTTAATCTTAATGAATCTAGGTAATTTGGTTGACATAGACATATGGTTCAATTGAATTATACTAGGTATTTGTAATTGACCATCGGAAGAGGCTTTTACAAATTAGTGTTCCAGGTTAATAAATCAATATATTACCCAACTTTAAGATAATCACTTCATCTTTAAAATGATATTAAAAGAAATTACAACCCTAGATAGTTTTTAATATTAAATTTCTTAAAACCTACTTTCGAACAATTTTATTTACTTGTCTTTAAATTTAGAATCGTCGCCATTTCAAATCAATTAAACAACCTGTTAGATACTAGTAATCATTTAACCTCATAAAATTAATAGCTTAGGTATTAAATCCTCGTGGGATCGATACTTTTTATACTACTTGAACGATACGTACGCTTGCGTTATACGTGTGTGTTTACGCCGGTCAAGTTTTTGGCGCCGTTGCCGGGGATTTATTTATCTTTTACTATTAGTTTTAAGGTTAGATACCGTTACTTATATCTAATTTCTTTTTACTTATTATTTTTGTTTTCTTGTGTTTCAGGTTTTCAGAAACTACATGAGACGAACCAGAAGCTTTGAACTTCGACCGCTTGACCCAGAAATTGAAAGAACCATCAGACAGTTGAGAAGGGAAAGGTGAGAAGGCCAAGAAGCTTTAGTCAACATGGAACCTGAACCTTTGGAGGTTGCACCACCAATTCCCATTCGAGACAGAACCATTCTGGTGATTGACAGACTCATTTCTTGCATTGTACTCCCTCCCTTACCAGCAAATGCAGGAGACATCAAAACATGCATTCAAATGATTCAGCAGTCAGTTCAGTTTGGGGGGAATGCAACTGAAGATCCTAATGCCCACATCAGCAACTTCCTGGAAGTTTACGGCACTTTCAATTACAACCGAGAAGCTGAAGAAGCAATGAGACTGCGTGTTTTCCCATATTCCTTGAAGGACAGAGCTAAAGCTTGGCTACATTCATTACCAGCAGGTTCTATCACAACATGGAACATTTTAGCCACCAAATTTCTTGCAAAATAATTTCCACCAGCCAGAACTGGAAAGCTGAGGAATGACATCACATCCTTTGTGCAACAAGACTCAGAAACTCTCTACGAAGCTTGGGAAAGGTACAAAGATTTACTCCGGAAATGTCCACACCATGAGATTCCAAAATGGCTTCAAGTCCAAACATTCTATAATGGACTTTCTGGAATAATGAGAACCACAATCGATGCTGCTGCTGGAGGAGCTTTAAGAGCAAAAGGAGAAGATCAAGCCTGGGAACTAATCGAAGAAATGGCCAACAACAATTCCTTGTGGCCAACAGAAAGGAGCATGATCCAAAGAATTGCAGGAATTTATGAAAGTGGAGCTAATACAGCAGTCAACACCAAGCTAGATCAGATATGCAAATTCATGGAGACTCTTACCACTGGATCCACAAGTTCACCATATGGAGGAGCACCAGAATCAAAGCAACTTGAAGAAACGGTGAATTTTGTCAACAATTTCAACAGACAGTGGAACAATCCATATTCCAACACCTACAACCCAGGGTGGAGGAATCATACTAATTTTTCATGGAGCAACAATTCAGGCCAACAGCGGAACTATCCACCACCTGGATTTCAACAACAGAACAAAGGCCAGGAGCAGGCAAATGAACCAGGAATAGCAGAAGTACTGGCTCAGTTAAAAAAGTATGATGCCATCTTTCAGAGCCAAACAGCTTCCATCAAAGCACTGGAGAATCAAATCGGACAACTGGCCAATGTTTAGAGTTACAGACCACCAGGTAATCTTCCCAGTAACACAGAACCCAATCCAAGGAACCGAGGGAAGGAGCAATGTGAAGCCATTACTTTGAAAAGCGGTACTGAAATCAACAAAGATGTTGGAATCAAGATGTCCCAAGAAGAAGTTCCAAAAGAAGCTGAACAACAGATTGAGGAAAAAGAAGCAAAGGAAAAAGAACAGATCACTCCACCTCCACCTTTTCCTCAGCGTATTCAGAAAAACAAACTGGACAAGCAGTTTGCTCGATTCCTGGAGGTTTTCAAAAAGCTACACATCAACATCCCATTTGCAGAAGCCTTGGAAGAAATGCCCAGTTATGTCAAATTCATGAAAGACATTCTTTCACGAAAACGGAGATTGGGAGACTACGAAACAGTAGCATTAACGGAAGAATGCAGCGCCATTATTCAGAGGAAACTTCCCCCGAAGTTGAAAGATCCTGGCAGTTTCACAGTTCCATGCACCATTGGAGAACATTATATCGGTAAGGCTTTATGTGATTTAGGTGCTAGTGTTAACTTGATGCCTTTTTCTATTTACAGGAAACTGCAGATTGGAGAAGCAATGCCTACCTCAGTTTCATTGTAACTTGCTGACCGAACACTTGCATTTCCAAGAGGTGTTGTTGAAGATGTGCTGGTGAAAGTAGACAAACTAATTCTCCCAGCAGATTTCATCATCCTTGACATGGAAGAAGACAAAGAAATACATATCATTCTTGGGAGACCATTTTTAGCTACAGGTAAAACTGTGATTGATGTGCAAAAATGAGAACTGACCATGAAAGTGCAGGACCAAGAAGTGACCTTTAATGTTTTCAAAGCCATGAAATTCTCGAGTGATGAAAAGGAAGAAGAATGCTTCAGAGTTGATGTTGTTGATAATATCGTTCAAAATACTGAGCCAAATCCCACAGATACACTTGAAGCTTGCATCACCAACATGACTGAAAGTGAGCTAGATGCTGAAATCCTGGAATGTATCAACTACCTTGACAAACCATTCCGATTCAAAGCAACACCATCGGTTGAAAGTTTGGAACTACCAAAGAAAGATCGAATCAAGCCTTCGATTGAAGATCCACCACAGTTAGAGCTGAAGTTACTTCCAAGCCATCTCAGCCAATCACGCCGTGACACGTGTCGCAATCTTATGGTGCCGACAATTGATCTCAGCCGCCTTGCCACGTTAGCGCCACGTCAGCATAATAATTGAGCTCTTAGCCACCTTGCAACGTGTCGCCTTATCTTCCTATCTGAATCGCCACGTGTCAAGCTGTCATTGTGCCACGCCTCACTGTTCCAGCGTCGTGACGCTGAATCCCTTAGCGTCGCGACGCCAGAAGCTTATCCGCGCCTATAAATTGAGCTCGAGATTTCAGATTTCTTTACACCATTCTCTCTCATTTCTTTGATGTAAATAGGGAGTTCTTCTCTCTCTAAGTTTCGTTTTAATTTTTAGTTTTTAGTTTTGTAATAATTTTAATTACGTTTTGTAATAATAGTAATTTACTTTCTTACTTTTTACAGTTTTTACTATTCATCATGAGGAGGTAACTTCCCCAGCTAGGGTGAAAGGTAATTCTTTTACTATTGCTATTTAGATTAATCTCCCTTAAAAATAATATTTTCACTATTTAAAACCTGACTAATCAAGGATACCGCTATATTGGTCGGTTGGTAATTTAATTTTAATCTGGTTTAAACCTGACTAATCAAGGATAGCGCCAGATTGGTCGGTTGGTAATTTTATTTTGGTTCCGCCTTTATGGCTGGTTTATAGACACATATTACCGCCTTAATGGCTGGTTGGACTTAATTTGACTTAATCAGGATACCGCCAGATTGGTCGGTTGGTAATATTATCACAAGTTTATATATTATTTTATGGGAGATATCTAAATTAGTAGTAGTAAAAGTAATTCCTTTTACCTTAGCATTTTATTTTATTGTAATTTACCTTTCAGTATTTACTTTACTGCATTTTTACTTCAAGTCTTTTATTTTCAAGTTTTTACCAGCCCTAGTTATGTGTTGTAACTAAATTAGTTATCTGGGGTTGTGATGACTTTTAATATCACCGGTTTATAAGGGGTTAGATTATAGTTTGGGTAATATAAAGATTTATTTATTGAGTCTTAATCTTAATGCTTTTTAATTAACTGGCCATTAATAAAATTGAATAGGTAAACTTAAAATGAACTAGACGTAGGGATTTTAAGTTTAAGACCTCAGACTCAATAGCCCACGATCTTCCTTGAGGATAGATAACCCTTTAATAGATTTCCTTACAGGATAGGAATATACCTGTCGGGCAGAGGTAGCCTTAATTGGAACTTAATCTTAATGAATCTAGGTAATTTGGTTGACATAGACATATGGTTCAATTGAATTATACTAGGTATTTGTAATTGACCATCGGAAGAGGCTTTTACATAATTTAGTGTTCCAGGTTAATTGAAATCAATATATTACCCAACTTTAAGATAATCACTTCATCTTTAAAATGATATTAAAAGAAATTACAACCCTAGATAGTTTTTAATATTAAATTTTCTTAAAACCTACTTTCGAACAATTTTATTTACTTGTCTTTAAATTTAGAATCGTCGCCATTTCAAATCAATTAAACAACCTGTTAGATACTAGTAATCATTTAACCTCATAAAATTAATAGCTTAGGTATTAAGTCCTTGTGGGATCGATACTTTTTATACTACTTGAACGATACGTACGCTTGCGTTATACGTGTGTGTTTACGCCGGTCACGTGACTACCATCAAAGTGTGGAGGATAACTCATATATCCTCTGTGGTATCTCAAGTCGAAGGACCACTATGCTCGCTCAACTCGAGAATATTCATATTGACGTTGTATACCATTTATTAGGAAATCTTCGGTGAGTCGTTCAGTGTTTATCAAATAAATACCTACATGTCTATGCGAGTCTCCCGAGACTTATGGTTCATTAGGATAAACCATCGGACCAAGTCACGATATACGACATGTACTGGTCTCAGCGGATTTTACTAACCGACCCGTGTTAGTAAATCTTGACCAGGAACTTTATTTAAGGATATACAACTTATAATGACGCTTCCCAATGTCTATTACAAACTACGTTGTATCTGTGCACTACATTGTAAATCCTAGGGTCTTTGTCTAATATCTACGTATCACTAAACCAGATTTAGTTTCAATATAATCGTAATTAGATCGAATATGTGCATAAAAGACAAGAGGTGCTACCATTAAATAAGTAATATTATGGAAAACGGTATTTTTCGTATTTATAAATCGGATATAAATACGATCCGGATTGTCACTCCGAGCACCAACCCTAATAATTTCTCCCACTTTCTCTAGTGACAATCCATGATATCATATACATATCTCAATGTGTATCACATGCCCATGGCCGTCAAGAGCTCATATGGCACTCAAGAAGTAGGCAACAAGTAAGCCCGCTTTAAAAAATTGAGTCCGTCCAACAAACTCAATCGTTTTCCTTAGCCAACATCATTCATACTATATCAGTATTGTGCTATAGCTACTGAGTTGCCTATGTATTTAGAGATTAAATCCAAATACTATGAGACAACCGCAAGCACTATACTAATATGAAAACTTCTAATCTATAGGGTCACTATGCAACATCATAAGTCAATATTTCATAAGTTGCAACTGATTCCATTAGTTTAGTAAAATCAACGGTGACACTCCCACTGCATCTTTTCTGACTTTATATGACATAGACCATCTAATGTCATAATTCAGATCAAAACTAATCTGACCTTATGGTTGCAGACTAAATTCTCCATGAATCAGAAACTCATTCTTAATATCTCTAAGATAACAAAGAACATATTTCAATACCCATCATATAGTCTGCAACATATCAAAATAACTCGTAATAATTACGATTAAATTGATATCTTTATTCGCACATAATCTAGCATTCATTACGCCATCATCCTATGATGCGTAAGATTGACTAGACATTCTAATCAATCTCTGTTTCGACAAAGGAATCATCCTTTACGAAAGATGAATACTATATTTATAAAAGACACGTTAACTGTCAAACAGTTATACTCACTATCATACAAATAGTCTTACTGTGTCCTTTATTAGATCATATCTAATACGCGACTAATGAGAGTATCTCATAAGTCTCTTAGTTTTATATCATATATGAAACTTTATATCAAATATAACAGAGACTACACCCACTGCTTTCACGGAGAAAAGAATACTTATGATATATATTATGCTAGAAAGAATTGTGTACGCTCCCACTGACCCTACTAACAAATATGTATTATTTATGCTTTGATAAAATTAGACAATCTGACTGTAATCAAATTAAGAGAACACAAATTTCCAGAAAGCTTACCTGAGTCTACAATAGGCTCTATAAACTAGTATATCAAACTGTGATCTTAGCATAATACAAACTCCAGGGCCATTCTAGAATGAATTCTTCAAACAAAGAAATCACGACGGATCTTTCATTCGAAGAAATCACTTAAGAACGCCACTTTGCATTCTTTAGCCAAAATACATAGTTTAATATCAAAATTAACCAATAGATTTTAATTGTTCAATTAGTGCGATTAGAGACAAGTTTTCTCAGAATCTACAATAGACTACTGAGCATAACATTTCTCATTGTCATACTACAAAGGTCAAACCTTTATTAAGCTCACATTGCTTTTGTTGCGTAAATAATTTACACATTTTATGAACTATTCATAATGAAAGCCTAATCAAGTTCAAAACTTGATCGTAGTAAGCTATGAACAAACTTAGATCTATGATTCAATGCTAACTTTCGAAATCGAAATCAAATATCGCTCCCACTATAAGTTATAGGATAATTTTCTTCGATAAGAAAACAACAGAATCATTAGGTATCAAATACTTTGTAAATGATTCTGACATCCTATTGAACTTATACGGAAGATGTCTAAGGGTCTTTTCATCTTATTAATTATGTAGTTCCACTTATAGTTTATCATTCTCACATTTGACTTCAATAAGTCAAGTCTTTTCTACAATTGTCAACATCTGATGTTAACACACCAAGTAATAAAATAATTTTATTGCTCGGGATAGTAGAAAAAATATTTATCCAATAGAATATAATATTCTATTAAATAGAATAAATAATAAACCTTACTTGTACCTCCGAGGCGTAAGTACTTTCAATATATAATAATTATATAAAAGAAAGTTTCAAATCTCAAACTTTTCAAGATTCGAATTTTCTACTATACATATCATATATGTAACTGTAGGAACGAATGGAACCATAATTAAAGAGATGAATTAGTGTTACTGGAGCATAACTCCAAGAGTATTGAAACTAATTTGGTAACACTCAATATCAAACGAATCAAATCATATAAGATTCGATTTCTCCCACTGACCAATTCCATCAAGATGGAATCGTAGAAGAATCATATTGAGTAAGAATCAAATTTATTACATAACTTTAGAACTAATTACCTTAAATTCATATGTTTGATCATATCAAGCATCTTTGAACAATTCAAAGATTCACGATGAATTTCAAAGATATAGTTTTCAACACTTCAAATAGAATATCTTTGAACCATTCAAAAATATTCTATCCGCATTTCATCAAAAACATATTGAAAGTTCTCGAACCATTCAAGACGTTCAATATATATTCTTTTAGAAACACGCAACTAAGTCATGACAATTCATTAACTAAGTTACGGAGTAAAGAAAACTATCTAAGGTAATTTCTAATTCATTAAACTACATACATCCAATGTATTAGTCTAATAAATCTTGTGGTCCAATGACGATCATTGGTTAAATGAGATTTAATCACATCCTGAATACAATATTCATTAAATGGATAAGGATATATGGTGTGATCTCGTATCAGACCATCATTTACCATACGAAATAAGTATCTTATGCTTATGTGATAAAATCTCATATAGCACTGTTCTAAGTTATTTAGTTAACCTAACTTTTTCTTAATGTTTATCTTTTCATTAATGACACTACTAGTCATATTAAAATATGTAACAACTGTTTATATAGAACAAGTAACTATCCAATAGTCACAAGTTCTGATATCAAATATCAAAACAGTTATTAAACATTATTTTAAATAACTAGACGTGAGATCTAGTATCCAATACCTATAGTTGTCGTATTATGAGAATCAATATTCTATATAGACAATTATACACATCTCTTTTCTTAAGCTTTATAATTTGCGTTCAATTATTCACAACAATTTCAAATGATTGATTAGCAAATTTTGTCAGACACGTGACTTCTAAAAGTCACTAAAGCCAAGAAACGTCATTATAAGATAAACAAATACTAATGGGGTTTTCCTAATGCTAGTCAACTATCTCGAGACATGAACTGATTCGTGTCAATTCTTACTACATAAGAAAATATTCTTACTAGATAACTATATCCAAAATAGATATCTATTTAGATTACTGTACGGGCCAAATTTGGCCCAAGGGTAATTTTGACCTTTTGTTTCAGGCCCATTACTGGATGCACCCCCGAAACCCCCTATCCAAACCCCAAAAGGCGTAATGCAGGCCCCGGGCCCAATGAGTTTCAACACTTGTGACCGAAGGACCACCCAAAGGCCAGTCCACTTAATGCCCAGCCTCATAAACAAGAACCAGCCGTTCTAGCCTACAAACAGGTGAAAAATGTGGTTTATACCCACTTATTCCGATATCTTTAGCTTATTGTTTTGTTATAATTCGAGATATTTAATGTCATTTATAGTTATTTTCTATTTTTAATTGTAGGAGCATTAATACATGGATCTGGGAACAATTGCACTTGTTTTGGGAACTTTCGGGAACACAAGACGAGCACAGGAGCATTTACGCCATGATACAAATCAACAGGCGCCCAGGCGCCCAAATTCAATACAAAACACAGAGGACATGGCGCCATGGCGCCAAGTAATTGAAGGAAATAAGGTGGCGCCATGGCGCCACCTTTATTTATCATCAGAGGCGCCATGGCGCCATTTACTAAAGGAACCAAAGGCGTCATGGCGTCAGTTGAGAATTAAAGAGAGGCGCCATGGCGCCTCAAGTCAGCCTTTGTCCCATACATTTTCCAGGGGATATGGCGCCCCGGCGCCCACTTACAAGCTGCAACGATCCGGAAACCTACACGTTCCAGGATTCAATTTTTAGGGTTTTCAATAATCCTAATGCTACCCAAAGACTCCTAGCCTCAACTATAAATATAACATTACATCCAACACTCAGGGGGAGGCTAATACACTGCACAAAACACAGAGATAGATATTTTTAGAGATCCAAGGAGTGGATTGAAGAGCGACAAGAGGAGATTAAGGCGGTGACGTCCGGAGAGGAAGAGATTCAATTCGAGTTTTATCTTCTTATTTCTTTCTTAAAACTCTAATGATTTCCATTAGATTCATGGCTTGCTTATTATTGTTTTTATCTTTTGTCATGAACTAAACTCCTTAATTCTGGAGAACGATTGTAATCGATGCTTGAATCTTGTAATTGATTGTCAATTTTGTGATGAAGTTTTGTTGATTTATTTATATTCTTTTGAGTTTAATGTTTTATGTTTGTTGGCCACAAATATGATGATGAATGTTTAGAATCTATCACTCGAGAGAGGGGATTTTGAATAGATCTAGAGAATATAACCTACGATTTTATAGAGTTCGAGAGAATCTGTAATCTTTTGAAGTCGTTAAAAGAGAATCACAAAGCGTAATAAGTTGTTAACTATCGGATTTTTATAGAGATATCGAAGTCTGTAGTTGATGATATTTTCACTCGGCACTCGAGAGAGGGAGTGAATATTTTAGGAGTCTTGACTTATAAACAATATAACTGAACAAAGAATAATTGGCATGACAAATACATAGGCGACAACTAGGTGAAATCAGGATCTAGAATCTCTATCGTATTAGTTCCTCCTATCAAATTATTTTTATATTTATTTATTTACTTATTAAAATCTTTATTAATTGTTTTCTAAATAAAGTTAGGATTATCAATTGTAGTATTTAGTGCGAGTTAACGCAATCCATGTGGGTTCGACACTCTTAACTCTGATTTATACTAAAACTTGACACCGTACACTTGCGGCACGATATAAAAATATCACAACAAGTTTTTGGCGCCGTTGCCGGGGATTGTTTGTTTAATTCATATTAATACTACTACCAAGTAATCTTAGCTTTAATTTAGAATTTTATTTTTATTTTTATTTTATTTTCTTTATTTCCTTTATTTTTGTCTTAAGTTTTATTTTTATTTTATTTTGCTGTTTTATATTTTTTTCGTACGAGGTGAATTTGAAAAAAAGCAATGGCAGATCCTATTGGTGCACTGATAGCTGAAGTATCATCCCTCACGACTCATCTAGCAGTATTAACAAATCAAATGAGCCAACCGTCTATTGAAGCTGCTTCTGCTAATGGAATGCTTTTATCCAACAGAGGAGCAGGATTTGAACAAGTACAGTATGTGAACAATCGGAACTTCAACAACTATAGAGGCAGTCTTATGCCTAACTATTATCATCAGAATTTTTCATATGCTGATATGGAAAATATTTTGCAACCTCCTCATGGCTTCAATTATCCAAGAGCTGAGCAGAAACCTTCCTTAGAAGACCTCATGAGCACGTTTGTAGCTACAGCTTCAGAGAGGTTTGAGAAGAATGAGTCAATGATGGATAACATCGAAACACGAATGGGCAATATAGAGGCAAATATGAAATCTGTAGAAGCGCAAATTGGGTTGCTTGTTTCTTCAATGGCCAATCAACAGACATGGGTGTTTCCGAGTGATATTGAAGTCAACCCCAATGAGCAATGTCAAATCATAACCTGTAGGAGCGGAAAAGAGTTTAAAGACACCTCTCAGGACTTAGGCGGTAAAGAAGATGAAATGGTATTTCAGGAGGAAACAGTAACAGAAGAAGAGAACAAAGGTGAATTGATAATGAGAGGTCAAGATGAAGAAGTCACCTTCAGTGTTTTCAGAGCCATGCCGAGTCCTCAAGGTGATAAAAAATGTCACAGGGTAGATATAGTAGAGAATGGAGTTGAAACCAGACAGGGTGAATCAGTATTTCAGCAACCTACGAGCATAGTGCAGCCATGCGTAAAGGAAGATTCTCTGCAGCTAAACCTGAAACCAATCTCAAAGCGCCGTAAAAAGAGGAAAAGAAAAGGCAGTGCTCACTTGGAGATGATCCCTGGAAGGTTAAAAAGGAAGCCGAGCCAATTTTGCCGAATGTGCAGTCCAGAATTTCCAATTGAGGGGAAATCTACATATCTTGGGGGACCATCTATGGATAAATTACCCGGTTCACTACGTTTAAGCCACCATAACCATTTGGGTGGTTGCGTCTGGCTGAAGACGTTAAACTTAGCGCTAGCGGGGAGGCAACCCTTGCATTTATTTTATTATTATTTTCTTTGTTTTTAATTTTTATTTTATTGTGTGCTATTTATTAATTTGCATGTTATTTATGCAGGTAGCACGAAACACACAATGACCGCGCAACCAAATTCTAACCAGCAAGAGCCTGATCAACTCCATGCACGGTAGTGTTGTTCCTCACTCTTGCTCTTGATATTTATCTTACATTGAGGACAATGTAATTTTAAGTTTGGAGGTGTGTGCATGCTGTTTACTTGCTATTTAGTTGTTTAAATTTATTGAAAAAAAAAATTGTTTTAGTATTTGATAGTAAAGCATAAATCATGTGATGATATTGTTTGTTTATGAGTGAAATTTTAGAAACGATAAGTGCCCGATTTACTTTTATCTGATGCCTTGAATAACTGATCTATGTTAGACTCGTAAGCACTTAAAAATAGGTTTTTAGCAGTAAAACTTAAGTAGTTGACAATGTGACTAGTTGAAGAAATTGCATGTCGATGAATGACCGTTCGCTTAGATATCTATCTTGATTTGCTAGTGTTATGAAGTATGGTATAACTAAAAAGAAAAATGTCTCTAAAGAAAGAAAATAAACCACCTATAACCGATAAGCGTGAAGCTACCCATGGGTGAGTATTAGGACCACCATGAGGAGAAATGCTACCTTAAAGGGTAGGTGAGTTGAAAAAAAAAGTGCAAAATGAGAAAAGCAGAAAGAGAGAAGAAAAGAAAAGAAAAGAAAAATCATACCATACTGAGCACAAAATAAAGCAATTACAGAGCATAATTGAGATATCTAGGTTGGTTTGACCCATCAATTCTAATTTCTAAACGAAATCATTAAGTTGGCTTACTTATGAGTCAAGCTGTGAACGAACATTTTACACACACACACTGTGAGTCTAGCTTATATGATTTACTCAAGAATTTGGATTTGAGTTGCAATTGCGTACTTTGAAGGTTCTCTAATTTCATTTATAAGCTTTCTTTGAGGAAAATTTTATGTGTAACTATCGGGACTATCTTTTATTAATTTTTTTTTATATTGTTTGCATGATTGTGTGTGAATGACGTTTGTGGGTGTCGTCACTGTAAGCCGTCACGAGACTATAACTCGTCCACTAGGGCCGCCTAGGGGTTTAAAGGCTTGTTGCATACGCTAAATGCAATCGTGATCCCTACGAAAGTGGCTTAGTTAATTTAGTAATTTTTAATTAGTTATTTGAATTTAGTTTTTATTTTATCTTTTGCTCGGGACTAGCAAAACCTTAAGTTTGGGGGTGTTTGATAAGTGTGGTTTATACCCACTTATTCCGATATCTTTAGCTTATTGTTTTGTTATAATTCGAGATATTTAATGTCATTTATAGTTATTTTCTATTTTTAATTGTAGGAGCATTAATACATGGATCTGGGAACAATTGCACGTGTTTTGGGAACTTTCGGGAACACAAGACGAGCACAGGAGCATTTTCGCCATGATACAAATCAACAGGCGCCCAGGCGCCCAAATTCAATACAAAACACAGAGGACATGGCGCCATAGCGCCAAGTAATTGAAGGAAATAAGGTGGCGCCATGACGCCACCTTTATTTATCATCAGAGGCGCCATGGTGCCATATACTAAATGAACCAAAGGCGCCATGGCGCCAGTTGAGAATTAAAGAGAGGCGCCATGGCGCCTCAAGTCAGCCTTTGTCCCATACATTTTCCAGGGGATATGGCGCCCCGGCGCCCACTTACAAGCTGCAACGATCTGGAAACCTACACGTTCCAGGATTTAATTTTAGGGTTTGTAAGATCCCTAATGACACCCAATGACTCACTACCATTACTATAAATATAACAGTTCATCCAACACTCAAATAGAGGCTAATACACAGTACAAAACACAGAATTAAATATTTTTAGAGATCCAAGGAATGGATTAAAGAGCGACAAGAGGAGATTAAGGCGGTGACGTCCGGAGAGGAAGAGATTCAATTCGGGTTTTATCTTCTTATTTCTTTCTTAAAACTCTAATGATTTCCATTAGATTCATGGCTTGCTTATTATTGTTTTTATCTTTTGTCATGAACTAAACTCCTTAATTCTGGAGAACGATTGTAATCGATGCTTGAATCTTGTAATTGATTGTCAATTTTGTGATGAAGTTTTGTTGATTTATTTATATTCTTTAAAGTTTAATGCTTTATGTTTGTTGGCCACAAATATGATGATGAATGTTTAGAATCTATCACTCGAGAGAGGGGATTTTGAATAGATCTAGAGAATATGACCTAGGACTTTATAGAGTTCGAGAGAATCTGTAATCCTTTGAAGTCGTTAAAAGAGAATCACAAAGCGTAATGAGTTGTTAACTATTGGATTTTTATAGAGATATCGTAGTCTGTAGTTGATGATATTTTCACTCGGCACTCGAGAGAGGGAGTGAATATTTTAGGAGTCTTGACTTATAAACAATATAACTGAACAAAGAATAATTGGCATGACAAATACATAGGCGACAGCTAGGTGAAATCAGGATCCAGAATCTCTATCGTATTAGTTCCTCCTATCAAATTATTTTTATATTTATTTATTTACTTATTAAAATCTTTATTAATTGTTTTCTAAATAAAGTTAGGATTATCAATTGTAGTACTTAGTGCGAGTTAACGCAATCCATGTGGGTTCGACACTCTTAACTCTGATTTATACTAAAATTTGACACCGTACACTTGCGGCACGATATAAAAATATCACAACAACAGGCAGATGCACTAAATACCCCTCATGAAGTCGATCGTAACTGACTCCCAACGGATAAGTAATCAAAGAGCAGTAAATGTGCATGCTCCCTTAGCGCCATGAATATATAAACGAAGATCCTACTCAGAACCCTAGAATGTTCACTCCATAATTCTTATAATCATCAACCTACCGCCCTCACGGCATCATACGGGAATCAAGGTAATATATGCCCTTGTTCTCCATCCTCCGGTGTTTATAGCTCATCTCATGTACTGACTTGAGCGTCGGAGTGCCCCCGGCACCCACTACACGGGTGGGCAGAACTCCCTCTCACTCTACCTCTGTTTTGCAGGATCGCTAGTGCCCCTCTCGACGAAATCTCGATTGTGGACCTCGGGTGAAAACCAATGTCTACATTTTGGCGCCCATCGTGGGGCCTTAGCGATTCATAGCAGACGGATATCTCTCATTCTACAATTCACAAACAAACAATCACTCATGGCTTCTAGCAGTAAGCAGACACCAGATCTTGTGACCACACAGCTGGCCATACTCCAAGAACGATTACACACCCTAAAGGAAGAGAATCTAGCAATGAGAGGCTTCGATACGACTCCCCAGAAGTAACTGGAGTAAATCGCCTTAACTTCCCAATCAACTTTACCAAGTATGGCTTGCATATTCTTTTCTTTTTTTTTACAGGAAAAAAAAGGTTTCAGTTGACATTAGTGAGGCATGAGACTTCTTAGGGATGTCTCATTCGACATTAGTAGGTGTCCCAATTGACATTATTATGTCATTTGCTAAAGATCACAATTAACACTACGTATATGATGGTCTAGTATTGAGCGATGATTCCACTCGACGCTCTACATATGAGTCTTTACTCTGGTTTTAGATCTCATTCGACTTAAGATGAAAGAAGACTTAGCATGAGGTGAATGTCTCACTCCGCGCGACACGTATGAAGCCTGACACTAGACGGAGATTCCATTTGACACTACATGTACAAGTATTATTGAAATAGGATCATTCCTTTTACTCTAAGCAATTTTCCTAAACACTTATGTCACAAACCCATTATACTGTTTTTAGGTAATCTTCATACGACATGTATGACTCACTTGGTCTTTCGACCCATGGTTTGGGTATGATCCTAGCCTTCATCATGTCTTATGAAACCTAGCCTCCCATAGACTTTCATCAAGCCCGATAGAGTGAAGAATCCAATGGATCTCCATAAACTCCATTCGACCATAGACCCTTACTAACCATTATCAAGCCCTTATAAAATGAGGAATAAAAGACCCATTTAATACACCTACGCCAGTTCCAGTGGAATAAAAAGTGAAGGCCTCACAGATTTCTATCATGTCTGGTAGAGTGAAAATTCTCTAAAGACTTCTTCAATTCTTGTATTGTGTTGTGTCGTGTGATGACAACTCAAAAAATCTTTGCTTCTAAATCTTGCCAACACATCTTAATCAACACACTTTTTAGGAACAAAACCACTGACCACACTGTCCTTACTTGATAAACTCTAGGATAATTCTTTTGAAAACATGAGAGGGACAACTAAAAAAATGCACACACTACCCTCTTCAACAACCTCTAGAGCAGGGCACATTATAAACCTTCCATCAGTAAAATATTTGGTTGGCAAAGTGTATTGAGGTAGACCTGGATGCTGAATCGAGAGGATCTACTCCTTTAGGACCATTCTGCGCTTTAGAAAAACTTCAAAGAACTTGACTAACCAAACACTCAAGTGGAAAAAGATGGAACAACATTGCTAAAAGCACCCATGGCAGGAACAGAATCCGCGTGACCAGAATTGTAGGAACTCAATACACAATAGACTAGCAACATGAGAAGAAATAGGCATACTGACTACCTCCAAACCACCAACAAAAGAACCAGTATATCCTTTATCAAACAGACCCATCTCCAAAAAGCCGTGAATAGATGCGATATGTATCCGACTCACAACCTGTCTTTAGCATTCTGAAATAAAGTCACATCGCCATTTTACATCTTCTAATGCTGGCAACTAATCAAAGAAGTATATACATCACCATATCCACAAAGCAATAAATATACAATTTGTTACTGCTCTACAACTAATATTGAACAGGAAGCGGCAAGATCTAGGCTTTCTGGGAAATAAAAGACCACAAAGCAGTGTAGAAGTAGGTACCAACTTGACCAGTACCATCGATTGAAACTCCAGTTGTGTCCGTTGGGAAACTTGCATCATGTTCAAGCTGCTCCAACTTCAATAACTTGGCAAGACCAAAATCCCCAATTTTAATATCATTGCGAGCATCAAAAAGATATTATTTAGGGTTAAATTCCTACGAATAATCCCTTGTCCCTGTATATGCACCAAGCCTTCGAAAAATTGGCAAAACAAGTGCCATGTTGATTATTTGTCAAAATGGTTGTATGATTCAAATCCCTGGCGAAGAGTTCTAGGGTAATATTCCATTTGAATATATAGATTGTACAGCTCGGTGGCAACCTGTGGTCAAGCACCCAACAATGGCCCATTAGACTCACAAGCAAGGTGAGGTAGATGAACTAATATCATATCTATTTCATCATCTTGAGATTCTTGATCTTGACCCGAGGATGCGAAAGAGAACGACTCTGAAGGGTCACTTTCAATAACCCATGGCTATTTCATCATCTTGAGATTCTTGATCTTAACCCGAGGATGCGAAAGAGAACGACTCTGAAGGGTCACTTTCAAAATCACCATCATCATCACCTGACCCATGCTCCTGAAGAAAAGTATATGTGTTCTCGCCTTTGATACAATTTTCTACCGATTCCTCTAATAGAGATGTACTTGAATCAGAAGTAGATATGCTCTTCATTCTCTTCTTTAATGGTGTCCAATTCCCAAGCGTACAGCTCCATCAACAGCACTACCCTGAACAACACAGCAACTGCTCTGGGCACCAGAAGCTATAAAAACGGTCCTACCAGGGGACACGACTCTCTACCTATTGGGCGATCAGCCCCCCACAGTCATCTGTATCAACAAATCTCAAAACAAGTTCCAGTCAAAGCCCATACAACAATTGAAACAAAACACAAAATTGGAACAAGAATCCCACATCGATGGTTGCAAGGAGGGGCTTCCTAAGCAAATGAATAAATTGTGTCCCACGTCGTCTAGGAAACACTTCTCCAATAAGCCATCGCACCCAAATCAGTTCCAGAAAGAGAAGCAACAATCGGTTCCTCCAAACGCGTCGTCGAGTCACTTCTCGCCTCCGACCTCGGTCTCCAGATAATCCACATGGATACCTCTCGAGCCGAGGAGACCACCGACACCGAGATGGCTCTGGTCTCTGGCTTGTTGCACCGAACGGATTAGCTCTTGCGCCACCACTCCTTGATAGCTCGGCTTAGTGCTGGCCTCTGTCGAAGAGAATGAGGTGGGGTGTAGAGGACTGGTTTTGGGGGTTGTTTGTAGATCTACGTCGGCCCGGTCATCGGCTACGAGAAGCCAAGCTTTCAAGATAATCGTACTTTATTTTGACGATCCTGAGGAACACAATTGAGCCTGCAAAGTGGAACACATACTTGAGGAGAAATCTATTTGTCGTATCAAATGTAAACTGAAACATAAAACTCTTATTGTCGCATGAATATCTGGTTAAAAGAAATTATACTTAGTCGGATATAGGCTCCTCATCAGTCATAATATAGCACCACTCTACCCATAGCCCAGAGGAACCAGTTTCAAAACAGCATATGACACCAGCCCCCTCCATCCACTCAGTCCATGGGCCATGGTCACATTGGAAGGCCCAACAAGCTAGACAGAAGCAATAAGTTGGCCCTTCAAACGTGAAAATAGTCGACAATAGGGCCATATTAAAGTCACATGATCTCATTTTCTCCCACTCATTCGACTAGACAGAATAGAGTTAGGCACTAAGTCCACTCGACACCATCCAATAGTAGTCAAGTGGAGCTCTTTCTTTATTCCAAACTATTTTAACTTCAAGGACTTGTAGTATCATCCCGTGTGGACTTACTCGACGTGACGGGATGATAATACATATTGTTCATTCAATTCCCAAACAACAAGATGGATAGCTATCAATTCCATGGTACATGGAAAAATTGTCTTCTCTCCCATACGACTTAGAAAGATAGTATTCAATGTATAACATGACGGATTGTCGTCTCGTCCATTCAACACGGATGGATTATCATCGGTTGTAAATTCCATCAGGACAGGTAGAGTGTAGATTCGCGTGGACCTTAATCAATTTCAATCAACCGTAGTATCATGAACACTCATCAAGAGAATGAGTGATGACCTTGATGGACCTTCATCAGGACCATTTGAAAGCCCATTCAACAGCAGTCTCGTGGACCTTCAAAAAGTCTAGTAGTATGATAAGGAAAGACTATTCATAGACCTTCTGTTGTGTGAGGAACAGACAAACCCGAGCGCAGCGGAAAACCCGCCTGAGATCAAATCGGGAGCGAATAAAAAAAAATTATTTATTTTTAATTAAATCTCGGTAGTCTTAAAAATAGGGGGGTTAAAAATTTTTAATACAAACTAAAATTTGCAATGCATTAAAACATTTTCATGTATTAAAAATACCATAAGTCCATTAAAAAAATTTCAACACACTTTAATCAATTTATCAACTATGACAAATGAAAACTAAACATCCTAATTATTTCCAACACTTGAACATAATCCAAACTACTAAAATTAATTTCCAACATTTGAAAAATTAATTCAAGCATACAATATAATTTTCCAACTCTTGAAAAAATTAATCCAAGCATTCAAAATTAACATATCAACTATATACTAATTTTCAACACTTAAATGCTTCTAATTCCTCACATACATGCTACCAATTTATCCCAACACTTCCATAACAATTTTTCTCAACTAAATTAATCAACAAATTGAACAAATAAATTCACAAATTAAATGTACCAACAAGCTTTGTCAATTGATCCTTCCTTCAAGCTTTTCCAAATTTTCCAAACTTTAAGCTTTCTCCAAATCTCTTCTTCCTCCACCAAATTAAGCAACTCAAGGAACAAATCTTGGTGATCAAAAGGTGGTTTGATCACTCAAGAGTAGCAACCAACTTTTCCCCAAATTTTAACTCTTAAAACCCTAGGAAAAGGAAAACCTCAAGAACATAAATTAACCCTTAACACTTAGGGATTAATTCCATGGACTTGATTATATTTTGGGTAATGATTTGGTGAGAATAAAGGCTTGATTTTGAAAAGCAAAAACCAATTCTTTCTCTTGTGTTGCTCGGCAGAGAGTGAGAAGCAGTGAGCAAAAGCAAGAAAGAAAAAAACTCTTCTTTTCTATTTCTTTAATTGGTTTTTACGGCAGTGGCTTATCAAAATGAGCAAAAAGTTTTTGTTTTTATTAAATTAAAATAATGAAAAACAAAAACATAAACATTTAATAAACCATGGTAAGAAAGCATCTTTTATCTACACCACTTGTTTCAAAAAAACAACTCAACCATAGTTAAATTATCTATCTCACCAACTTTAATAACTTAGTTACAATTGAATAAATTAGTTACTTTAACTAAAATTATTCAATTGCTTTAACTTAGTTACTTTAATTAATTAAAACCTTTATTTGTATAGACTAAGTAATTAATTTTGTATATTAATTTAACAATTAAATTAATTCACTAATTAATTACTAATTTAATGTAAATCAAATTTACATTTATTATACAATAAACTTATATCAACTATTGATATAAAATTAATTAATTTAATTCATCTCATAAATTATCGGATTAAACAATTTAATCCTAAAAACCCAAAAAATACTTTGTCAACATTTGACGAAAGGTCGCCCTAGTGCTCAACGAGTAAACTCATATAATGGAACTCTCTAGCTCACGTTCGTTGTTATTGATATATATACATATATATCTCATATACTTATATATATATTTCATGAAGGCCTATCCACCTACAAATCATGACTAAACAACACCACGTCCCAAGATGTATGACCGGACTTTCCGATCATCATCCTTCCATTTGATGAACGTCTCTCGTTCTTCATCTAAAGCATCATCTGAAACCCTTGCGGGCATTGGACGATCAAGAACATATTCAAGTTGCTCCGCTTGGCAAAGAATTCGGAGATTCATGAGCCATTATAGTTAATAGCACCCTGGAGCCTATGCGTATCAAGTATACGCGAAAGCGGGTTCGACACAGACATTCTATCTACACAATGATAAAATAAAGCAGAAATTAATATTTAAATATCATGATAAAAAAACACTAAATAGAATATGGATTTACTTTTTCTATAATGCCCTCGCATTGTTTTACATATTCTTTATAATCTCTACAAACAAGAATACGAAATTAACTCTTAAATCTCACAAAGCAAAGTAGATCCTTCTTGACATTTACGCAAATCTCACGCTTTAGCAATATTGACCTTTGTAAATTCGAGAAGGTAGACAACTATTGTCAATTGCATCTTCATGCAACTCTTATATTCGGTCCTAAATCAAATCTCATCCTCACGCTTTAGCAATATTGGATAGTTCAATTTTTAGATCAACTTGTCTATTGCCGAAAGTAAGATACTAATATTAACCTCACGCTTTAGCAATATTGGATAATACTTTCTCTTAAATTCGACTCATCTCATGCTTAACCGGAATAGTACAAAACATTATAACCAATCCCTCACGCTTTAGCAATATTGGGAATAATTACAATGGTTTCACTAACACCGTATAGACAAGCCGGACCATGTCATATTTTCACCAAATAATAACATTAATGATCTAGCGTAGAGATTTTACCAAAGTCAAATGCAATACAAATATATAAAATGTATGCATGTCCGAAAAATGCCTAAAACATGTAATTCACAATTAAATGTATGCATGAGCATTTTATAACATTAGAAAATTGTAAGGATGGGACAATTAAAAGCATGTATCGCTCTGATACCACTTGTTGTGTGAGGAACGGACAAACCCGAGCGCAGCGGAAACCCGCCCGAGATCAAATCGCGAGCGAATAAAAAAATTATTATTTTTTATTAAATCTCGGTAGTCCTTAAAAATAGTGGGTTTAAAATTTTTAATTACAAACTCAAAATTTCAAATGCATTAAAACATTTTCATGTATTAAAAATTACCATAAGTCCATTTAAAAATTTCAACACACTTTAATCAATTTATCAACTATTGACAAATTAAAACTAAGCATCCTAATTATTTCCAACACTTGAAAATAATCCAAACATACTAAAATTAATTTTCCAACATTTGAAAAAATTAATTCAAGCATACAATATAATTTTCCAACTCTTGAAAAAATTAATCCAAGCATTCAAAATTAACATATCAACTATATACTAATTTTCAACACTTAAATGCTTCTAATTCCTCACATACATGCTACCAATTTATCCAACACTTCCATAACAATTTTTCTCAACTAAATTAATCAACAAATTGAACAAATAAATTCACAAATTAAATGTACCAACAAGCTTTGTCAATTGATCCTTCCTTCAAGCTTTTCCAAATTTTCCAAGCTTTAAGCTTTCTCCAAATCTCTCTTCCTCCCACCAATTAAGCAACTCAAGAACAAATCTTGGTGATCAAAAGGTGGTTTGATCACTCAAGAGTAGCAACCAACTTTTCCCCAAATTTTAACTCTTAAAACCCTAGGAAAAGGAAAACTCAAGAACATAAATAATTAACCCTTAACACTTAGGATTAATTCCATGGACTTGATTATATGTGGGTAATATTTGGTGAGATTAAGGCTTGATTTTGAAAAGCAAAAACCAATTCTTCTCTTCTTTCTCTTGTGTTGCTCGGCAGAGAGTGAGAAGCAAGTGAGCAAAAGCAAGAAAGAAAAAAACTCTTCTTTTCTATTTCTTTAATGGTTTTTACGGCAGTGCTTATCAAAATGAGCAAAAAGTTTTTGTTTTTATTAAATTAAAATAATGAAAAACAAAAACATAAACATTTAATAAACCATGGTAAGAAAGCATCTTTTATCTACACCACTTGTTTCAAAAAAACAACTCAACCATAGTTAAAATTATCTCACCAACTTTAATAACTAAGTTACAATTGAATAAATTAGTTACTTTAACTAAAAAAATTCAATGCTTTAACTTAGTTACTTTATTAATTAAAACCTTATTTGTATAAACTAAGTAATTAATTTTGTATATTAATTTAACAATTAAATTAATTCACAAATTAATTACTAATTTAATGTAAATCAAATTTACATTTATTATACAATAAAATTATATCAACTCTTGATATAAAATTAATTAATTCAATTCATCTCATGAATTATCGGATTAAACAATTTAATCCTAAAAACCCAAAAAATACTTTGTCAACATTTGACGAAAGGTCGCCCTAGTGCTCAACGAGTAAACTCAATATAATGGAACTCTCTAGGCTCACGTTCGGTTGTTATTTATATATATACATATATATCTCATATACTTATATACATATTTCATGAAGGCCTGTCCACCTACAAATCATGACTAAACAACACGACACGTCGAACCATACAAGTCGAGGTTAAAACGCTAATGTATAATCCCTTCGTCATTTCTATTTCCAATTGAGTAAGGTTATAGTTATACTGTCAAAACCTTATCTACTCAATATATGAAATTTTTCATCCTTATATTCCATTAATAAATAATATAGCAAAACTCTTTTTGAATATTATTTATAATGTCAAAGAAACAATTTCTTCAACGAACTTTCGGCCAAAAGATTTCCGGAATATATTCTAAAATTTCTGGAAACAAAATCCAACCATATGGACTGACGAATCCTCATATTAACACACACCGATCTTCGTGAGCATCGGTCTATACCTAACAGTCATCCAGAGGCCAGACCATGAAAGGTCTCTGACATGCATGGTATCAGGCACAGAGGATCACTCACAAGACCACCGTGGTGTCTCAAGTCAAAGGACCACAATAACTACTCAACTCGAAAAGATAACTATTGACAGTTTTATGGAATATCTATTAGTCATCTTTTATGAGTTAATTCAATTCATTCAACTAATGAATATCTGCATTTCTATACGAACTTCCGCTAAGCTCACAGTCTGTTGAGACAAACCATATGTCCATTACATATATAGACAATGCACTAGTCTTACCAATATAATGACCGACCCATGTCAATATATCTAGACTAGGAATAATTTATATTCGAGAGAATGCGTGATATTTCTCAACACCATTTGCAACTCTTGCAACTATATCACCATATGTAGTAACTCTCGGGTCTTTACTAAATTCATATAAGGTTCCGAGTGTAACTCGAAATCTCTAACTCTTAGAGTAATCTAACAATTAGATTTACATTATATAAATAAAGTAAGAGTTTTACCATATTAATAAATAAATAACCATGATAAAATAAATATTATATTGCATAAATATCAAATATTCATACAAAAAGTGAATGGTGCTCGATCACCATTTCCAACACTCCCACTTGATCTAGTGCCATTCACGATGGTATCTAATACCCATAGACTCCACGTGTTTCTCAAACACCTTGGGAGTTAAGGCTTTAGTCAGTGGATCTGCTACATTTTCTTCAGTTCGTACTTTACAAACTACAATATCACCTCTAGCCAAAATTTCTCTAATTATGTGATACTTTCGTTCCACATGCTTAGATTTCTGATGAGCGCGAGGTTCCTTGGCTTGAGCTATCGCACCATTGTTGTCACAGAATAACGGAATAGGATCTACTATAGATGGGACTACTCCAAGCTCCGCAACGAACTTTTTGATCCAGACAGCTTCCTTTGCAGCTTCTGAAGCAGCAATGTATTCTGCCTCGGTGGTGGAATCAGCAGTCGAACCCTGTTTAGTGCTTTTCCAACTAATGGCACCGCCATTGAGAGAAAACACAAACCCAGATGTAGACTTTCTATCATCTGGATCAGATTGAAAATCTGAATCCGTGTAACCTCTTAATTGTAAGTCATTTTCTCCATAAATGAGAAACTTATCCTTTGTACCCTTAAGGTATTTCAGGATATGTTTCACAGCCATCCAATGGTCCTGACCCGGATCAGACTGATAACGGCTTGTAACACTTATAGCCATGCTGATATCAGGTCTAGTACATAACATGGCATACATTATGCTACCAACAGCGGAAGCATAAGGCTGGCTAAGCATTTTAGCCCTTTCATCATCTGTCTTAGGACACATTTTCTTAGACAGATGAATACCATGTTTGAAAGGCACATTGACTGTCTTACAGTCAACAAATTTGTACCTTTCTAAGATCAAATCAATGTACTTGGACTGAGAGAGTCCTATCAACCTCCTTGCTCTATCTCTATAAAGCTTTATACCTAGTATATAAGAGGCCTCTCCCAAATCCTTCATGGAGAAATTCTTACTGAGATAGGCTTTGACAGATTGTAACATACCTATATCGTTTCCGATAATAAGTATATCATCAACATAAAGCACTAAGAAGACTACCATGCTCCCACTAACCTTTTTATAGACACATGATTCCTCTCCATTCTTAATGAAACCAGACGATCTGATCACATCATCAAAACGAAGATTCCAACTACGGGAAGCTTGTTTAAGTCCATAAATAGACCTTTTAAGCTTACATACCAGATTAGGATCTTTGGCGAATGCGAATCCCTCGGGTTGTTCCATATGGATATCTTCCTCAAGATTTCCATTCAGAAAAGCCGTTTTCACATCCATCTGCCAAATTTCATAATCATAGTGTGCGGCAATAGCTAATAAAATCCTGATTGACTTAAGCATGGCTACAGGAGAAAAGGTTTCCTCATAATCAATACCTGATTTCTGAGTATATCCTTTTGCTACTAGTCGGGCCTTAAAGGTTTCAACCTTTCCATCGGGCCCCCGCTTCCTCTTGTAAACCCATTTACAACCGATAGGAACAATTCCGTCGGGAAGCGGAACCAAGTCCCAGACTTGATTATCATGCATTGAGGCAATCTCGGATTTCATAGCTTCCAGCCATTTCTCCGCATCGATGTCTAACATCGCCTCTCTGTAAGTTAAAGGATCTTTTTCTTCAATTAAGAAAACATCGAGTGTATCATCAGATGACGTCCTGTACCTGACAGGGGGTCTCGATATCCTTTGTGACCTACGAGGTGGTTGTGTCAAAGGTATCTCATCTTCTTGAACTTCTGGTTCTATCGTCGATTCAATGTTACTTTGATTGACTTCATCTAAATCAATCATTCTATGATCTGCACTTTCTAACACAAATTGTGTTTCTAAGAAAGTTGCATTTCGAGCAACGAACACATTTCGGTTCTCGGGATCATAGAACTGATATCCCATGGAATTTTTAGGATATCCAATGAATCGATACTTGTACCCTCTAGGTGCAAGTTTATCCCGCTGTGCAACTCTTACATAGGCAGGACAACCCCAAATCTTAACATACTTAAGACTCGGTTTCTTTCCAGTCCATAACTCATACGGAGTAGTCGGAACGGCTTTCGATGGAACTTTGTTCAAAAGATGAGCGGCAGTGTCTAGAGCATGGCCCCACAAGTATATTGGTAGATCAGTAAAACTCATCATCGATCGAACCATATCTAATAAAGTTCGATTCCTCCTCTCTGAAACACCATTGTGTTGAGGAGTGCCTGGAGGAGCATACTGAGCGAGAATCCCATTCTCTTTTAAATAACTCACGAACTCACTGCTCATGTACTCACCGCCCCGATCTGATCGAAGGCATTTCAAGAGTTTTCCGGTTTGTTTCTCTACTTCAAATCGGTATTCTTTGAACTTTTCAAAAGTTTCCGATTTGTGTTTCATAAGAAACACATAACCATATCGTGACAAATCATCGATAAAAGTTACAAAGTATTGAAACCCACCCATGGCAGCATGATTTAAAGGACCACATACATCGGAATGCACAAGTTCCAATAAATCATTAGCACGGTGTCCAACACCACTAAATGAGGATTTGGTCATTTTACCTTGAATACAATATTCGCAAACTGGTAAAGGTTCTATGGTTAGATCATATCACACCATCCTTAACTAGTTTGGTTAGGCGTTTTATGCCTATATGACCTAATCTCATATGCCAAAGTTCTGTGTTATTTATTTCTTCCGATCTTTTCCTTTTAGATTTCTCTATATTAAAGACATCACGATTTTTGGTAAGAATGTAATGACCATCAACCATGGGACATGAAACAAGCAAAACATTCACATTATCATATAAATTCAAAAGACCATCTTTAATATTTACATGAAATCCTTCGCTGTCAAGTACAGGAAGTGAGATGATTTGCCGTATCATAGTCGGCACAAAATAACAGTTATTAAGTTTAATATTACATTCATCAGAGAGTTTCAAAAACAAAATTCCTACTGCTTCAACTTGTAGAGAATCTCCATTCCCTACTCGCAGCTGGATCTCTCCCGGCTTCAATCTTCTAGTTTCCCTCAGATCCTGCAACGAATTGCAGATATGAGAAGGACAAGCAGTGTCTAACACCCAAGTCGAACTAGAATCAAAAGCAAGTGTAATGTCAATAATAGGAAAACAAATACCTGAGGGAGCTTTCTTCAAAGAGGCTAAATATTTCGGACAGTTGCGTTTCCAGTGTCCAAGCATGTCGCAGTGGAAACATTTTCCTTTTGCAGCATCTGTCTTCACCTTTGGCTTAGAAACCCCTGCGGAAGCAACCTTTGGACCTTTACCTTTAACTTTCTTCTTCTTTTTCTGTTTCTTCCCTACCGGCTTATGAGAAGCCTGAGAAGGTCCAGAAGAAGAACCACCAGTGACCATGAAAGCAGAACTATTCTTATTCATGTCTTCTTGAGCCGTCAGCAACATATTGTGCAACTCAGAATAGGTAGGAAGCATCTTATGCATGTTAAAGTTAACGATAAGGTCATTGAAAGACTTAGGAAGAGACGCGAGAATCACACTATTCCCGAGGCGGTTATCAATAGGAATATCCATCCTTTCAAGCTCTTCGATACAGTCTATTAGCTTCATCACATGTGGGCTAACAGGTTTTCCCTCTGGGAGGAAAGTATGAAAAAGCTCGACAGCCACCCTATACATCTCTACCTGTGGTCGATCACTGAATAGTTCCTTCATATGCATCAAGATGGATCCGGAATCAGGCATCGGCATATACTTCCTCTGTAGTTCCGGCACCATAGATCCCAAGATGTATGACCGGACTTTCCGATCATCATCCTTCCATTTGATGAACGTCTCACGTTCTTCATCTAAAGCATCATCTGAAACCCTTGCGGGCATTGGACGATCAAGAACATATTCAAGTTGCTCCGCTTGGCAAAGAATTCGGAGATTCATGAGCCAAACATTATAGTTAACAGCACCCTGGAGCCTATGCGTATCAAGTATACGCGAAAGCGGGTTCGACACAGACATTCTGTCTACACAAGGATAAAATAAAGCAGAAATTAATATTTAAATATCATGATAAAAACACTAAATAGAATATGGATTTACTTTTTCTATAAAGTGCCCTCGCATTGTTTTACATATTCTTTATAATCTCTACAAACAAGAATACGAAAATTTAACTCTTAAATCTCACAAAGCAAAGTAGATCCTTCTTGACATTTACGCAAATCTCACGCTTTAGCAATATTGACCTTTGTAAATTCGAGAAGGTAGACAACTATTGTCAATTGCATCTCATGCAACTCTTATATTCGGTCCTAAATCAAATCTCATCCTCACGCTTTAGCAATATTGGATAGTTCAATTTTTAGATCAACTTGTCTATTGCCGAAAGTAAGATACTAATATTAACCTCACGCTTTAGCAATATTGGATAATACTTTCTCTTAAATTCGACTCATCTCATGCTTAACCGGAATAGTACAAAACATTATAACCAATCCCTCACGCTTAGCATATTGAATATAAATCACAATGGTTTACTAACACCGTATAGACAAGCCGGACCATGTCATATTTTCAACAAAAAATAATAACACTTAATGATCTAGCGTAGAGATTTTTCCAAAGTCAAATGCATACAAATATATAAAATGTATGCATGTCCAAAAATGCCTAAAACATGTAATTCACAATTAAATGTATGCATGGGCATTTTATAACATTGAGAAAAATTGTAAGGAACATGAACAATTAGAAGCACGTATCGCTCTGATACCACTTGTTGTGTGAGGAACGGACAAACCGAGCGCAGCGGAAACCCGCCCGAGATCAAATCGCGAGCGAATAAAAAAAAAATTATTATTTTTAATAAATCTCGGTAGTCCTTAAAAATAGTGGGTTTAAAATTTTTAATTACAAACTTAAAATTTCCAATGCATTAAAACATTTTCATGTATTAAAAATTACCATAAGTCCATTTAAAAATTTCAACACACTTAAATCAATTTATCAACTATTGACAAATTAAAACTAAGCATCCTAATTATTTCCAACACTTGAAAATAATCCAAACATACTAAAATTAATTTTCCAACATTTGAAAAAATTAATTCAAGCATACAAATAATTTTCCAACTCTTGAAAAAATTAATCCAAGCATTCAAAATTAACATATCAACTATATACTAATTTTCAACACTTAAATGCTTCTAATTCCTCACATACATGCTACCAATTATCCAACACTTCCATAACAATTTTTCTCAACTAAATAATCAATCAACAAATTGAACAAATAAATTCACAAATTAAATGTACCAACAAGCTTTGTCAATTGATCCTTCCTTCAAGCTTTTCCAATTTTCCAAGCTTAAGCTTTCTCTCAAATCTCTTCTTCCTCCACCAAATTAAGCAACTCAAGGAACAAATCTTGGTGATCAAAAGGTGGTTTGATCACTCAAGAGTAGCAACCAACTTTTCCCCAAATTTTAACTCTTAAAACCCTAGGAAAAGGAAAACCTCAAGAACATAAATTAACCCTTAACACTTAGGGATTAATTCCATGGACTTGATTATATTTTGGGTAATATTTGGTGAGATTATAGGCTTGATTTTGAAAAGCAAAAACCAATTCTTTCTCTTGTGTGCTGGCAGAGAGTGAGAAGCAGTGAGCAAAAGCAAGAAAGAAAAAAACTCTTCTTTTTTCTATTTCTTTAATTGGTTTTTACGGCAGTGGCTTATCAAAAGAGCAAAAAGTTTTTGTTTTTATTAAATTAAAATAATGAAAAACAAAAACAAAACATTAATAAACCATGGTAAGAAGCATCTTTTATCTACACCACTTGTTTCAAAAAAACAACTCAACCATAGTTAAATATCTATCTCACCAACTTTAATAACTTAGTTACAATTGAATAAATTAGTTACTTTAACTAAAAATATTCAATTGCTTTAACTTAGTTACTTTAATTAATTAAAACCTTTATTTGTATAAACTAAGTAATTAATTTTGTATATTAATTTAACAATTAAATTAATTCACAAATAATTACTAATTTAATGTAAATCAAATTTACATTTATTATACAATAAACTTATATCAACTCTTGATATAAAATTAATTAATTCAATTCATCTCATGAATTATCGGATTAAACAATTTAATCCTAAAAACCCAAAAAATACTTTGTCAATTTGACGAAAGGTCGCCCTAGTGCTCAACGAGTAAACTCAATATAATGGAACTCTCTAGGCTCACGTTCGGTTGTTATTTATATATATACATATATATCTCATATACTTATATATATATTTCATGAAGGCCTGTCCACCTACAAATCATGACTAAACAACACGACACGTCGAACCATACAAGTCGAGGTTAAAACGCTAATGTATAATCCCTTCGTCATTTCTCATTTCAATTGAGTAAGGTTATAGTATACTGTCAAAACCTTATCTACTCAATATATGAAATTTTTCATCCTTATATTCCATTAATAAATAATATAGCAAAACTCTTTTTGAATATTATTTATAATGTCAAAGAAACAATTTCTTCAACGAACTTTCGGCCAAAAGATTTCCGGAATATATTCTAAAATTTCTGGAAACAAAATCCAACCATATGGACTGACGAATCCTCATATTAACACACACCGATCTTCGTGAGCATCGGTCTATACCTAACAGTCATCCAGAGGCCAGACCATGAAAGGTCTCTGACATGCATGGTATCAGGCACAGAGGATCACTCACAAGACCACCGTGGTGTCTCAAGTCAAAGGACCACAATAACTACTCAACTCGAAAAGATAACTATTGACAGTTTTATGGAATATCTATTAGTCATCTTTTATGAGTTAATTCATATTCATTCAACTAATGAATATCTGCATTTCTATACGAACTTCCGCTAAGCTCACAGTCTGTTGAGACAAACCATATGTCCATTACATATATAGACAATGCACTAGTCTTACCAATATAATGACCGACCCATGTCAATATATCTAGACTATGAATAATTTATATTCGAGAGAATGCGTGATATTTCTCAACACCATTTGCAACTCTTGCAACTATATCACCATATGTAGTAACTCTCGGGTCTTTACTAAATTCATATAAGGTTCGAGTGTAACTCGAAATCTCTAACTCTTAGAATAATCTAACAATTAGATTTACATTATATAAAATAAGTAAGAGTTTTACCATATTAATAAATAAATAACCATGATAAAATAAATATTATATTGCATAAATATCAAATATTCATACAAAAAGTGAATGGTGCTCGATCACCATTTCCAACACCATCAACGGTCTAGTTATAATTGAGGAAATATTCTTGGACCTACGTCAGGTCTGTAGAGTGAGTACTTTCATAGGCCTATATCTGGTTCAATCGACCGGGGACATTCCCCATGGCCTCATGTCGAGTCAAATTTAGACATGGACTTCTTACAGTCTATACGAAAATATCGTGAGAAGTAACTCTTGAACCTTCATCTAGTTCAGTCGACCGGGGATATCCCCCATGGACTCATGACGAGTCAAGTTGTAGACATGGACTACACATGTCATATGACTTATATCCTGAACCTTCATCTGGTTCAGTCGACCAGGGACATCCCCCATGGACTCATTACGAGTCAAGTTGTAGACATGGACTACACATGTCATATGACTTATATCATGAACCTTCATCTGGTTCAGTCGACCAGGCACATCCCCCATTGACTCATGACGAGTCAAGTTGTAGACATGGACTACACATGTCGTATGACTTATATCCTGAACCTTCATCTGGTTCAGTCAATCGGGGACATCCCCATGGACTCATGTCGAGTCAAAATTTGACATGGACTTCTTACAGTCTATACGACAATGTCGTGAGAAGTAAACTCTTGAAACTTCATCTGGTTCAGTCGACTGGGAACATCCCACAAGGACTCGTGTCGAGTCAAGTTATGAACATGGTTTACACATATCGTAAGACTTATATCCTGGCCTTCGTCTGGTTCAGCCGACTGGGTACTTCCCCAATGGCTCTTGTAGAGACAAATTTATAACTACACATTCGTTTGGTCCAATCAGTAGGTAGCGTCAACGCTCGAGTACACCTACATACCAAGGCCTCATCCTAAGTGACACAAACGTCAAGTACTCTCCAAGCCAAGGACTCCTTGACTTAGAGAGTAGGGGACAAACTGTACGGGCAAAATTTGGCCCAAGGGTAATTTCGACCTTTTGCTTCAGGCCCATTACTGGATGCACCTCCGAAACCCCCTAACCAAACCCCAAAAGGGGTAATGCAGGCCTCGGGCCCAATGAGTTTCAACACTTGTGACCGAAGGACCATCCAAAGGCCAGTCCACTTAATACCCACCCTCATAAACAAGAACCAGCCGTTCTAGCCTACAAACGGGCAGATGCACTAAATACCCCTCATGAAGTCGATCGTAACTGACTCCCAACGGACAAGTAATCAAAGAGCAGTAAATGTGCATGCTCCCTTAGCGCCATGCATATATAAACGAAGAAGATCTAGGGAGATGGGAGAGTTATCCTACTCATAACCTAGAATGTTCACTCCATAATTCTTATAATCATCAACCTACCGCCCTCACGGCATCATACGGGAATCAAGGTAATATATGCCATTGTTCTCCATCCTCCGGTGTTTATAGCTCATCTCCTCTACTGACTTGAGCGTCGGAGTGCCCCCGGCACCCACTACACCGGTGGGCAGAACTCCCGCTCACTCTACCTCTGTTTTGCAGGATCGCTAGTGCCCCTCTCGATGAAATCTTGATTGTGGACCTCGGGTGAATACCAACGTCTACAATTACTAATCGTGACTTAGTAACTAAGTCACTAACCATCTTGATTTTTCAAGAAAATCAGAACAACAGTTCCCGATGGTTTGAACTAATCTAACAATATCTAAGTCTATTGTCATTCTAGAACCTATTCTAGAAATACGCAACCATAAGTAAAGTCAGAAAATATATTCAAGTAATATGTTATGCAATGGATTAGAAGTATAATTCTATAAACAATATAGAATAAAGGAAAACAAAGCAGCAAATTCCATAAAATTACACATTGTTTTAGTTTTGGATTTTTAACCCAGCAGTGTCTCCCATTACTTTACGTAATACTGTAATCCCCAACGGAGAACGGGAATTCAATAACTAAATTGAATTATGTAGTGAGAGTAGGATCCCATGAATATATTTCGACTCACAGCTTTGGCACGATCTCGCCTACGTGTATTCATTAGGTAGACAACTCATTGTCAATCACTCACCGGTGACTCCTGATTTGGGTCCTGATCGTTTCTCGTTATGACAGCTTTAGCACGTTCACAAGGAGGCGTATAAAGGCTTCACTTGCCAATGACAAACTCAAGCTACCGATGTAGTCCTGACAGCTTTGGCACATTCAGAATTTCCAATTTCACTTGAATTTATCTAGTATAAATATACAACAGGCATGGATAAAATTCTATCAACTACACCCTCACTGCTTTGGCACGATCTCAGATGCAGCCATTAAAAGTTACTCATAAACCGTATTGACAAGACGGACCAAGAAACATGCATCCAATACGCGTTACTTTACAGCCTTATTTTAAGCGGGGATATTCCTCAAGGAAGCATTGCTCCACATCAAATGCCGAATTTTAATCTAAATCATTTTCTAAACAACTCAATTCTACCTTAGAAAACATAAAACAATTTAACCATTAAATTTTCGTTACGTTTCCGTTAGCGTAGAACCGAAAAGTCAAGAAACATATAGATTACATGCATGTGCAAATATTAAAATTGGATTACATATCATATATCAAGCATGACCAATGTAATGGATGAAGCATTAGGCCTGCTCTGATATCATTTATGTTGGGGGTTTTTTGGGCGGAAGCGCTGTTCGGGCGAAATCGTAATTTAAAACCTTTTAAAATTACCGAATAAATTATTCAATATCTAATATGAATAATTTATTCATATTTCACCTAAACACATTTTTTCGATATCAAATAATGACATAAATATATAAGAAACATCGTGAAACTTTTACGAAAATGTTTTTTTCCGTAAAATGACATAAAAACACGTTTATGACCGAACCGACTACCTAACACATACGGGGACTGCCCAAGTCAGCCCCATTAGTGTTAGGGCAGTTCATGGGCTGCCCAAACAATGACCAATTCACTGTTTGGGCTGCCGTCACATGGTTGACTCAAAAGTCACCCGATAATGCTGTTTTTCACCGTTTTCACTTATTTCAACTCCGAAACAATTTCCGGCAGTTATTCCAACACCCAAAATACATCTAATACATTCAAAAGACATATTTTTCATCAACAAATTTGTTTAAAATCCAGATCTGATCCAGAGATAAAAATTATCAATTTTCATGCTTTAAATCCAATTTTTCAAGATTAATCCAATTAATCAAAACACCAATTCAAGTCACCACCAATGAAGCACCCAAGAATAATTCTAGGCATTACAAGAGTGGTCATAACACTCTAGAATGGAAACTTATCATCAAATGATCAAATTGAATATATATTACAATAATATTATTCAAAACTACTTCACACATGCTATATGCTTCCAATTCCATCCTCCAAATCCAAAAGCCCAAAATTCTAAGAAGTAAGAAAATCCTAAAACCATTCTAACAATTCGAGAATAAGAAACTAATTTTCTACACCAAATAATATTAAATAATACCTTTAATCTTCAACTTTCTTTGGATTTTTCTTGAATTTTTTACTTTCTTCTTTGTTGAATCATCAAAAATAATTTGGGAGCTCTTTTGGAGGAAGCCATTCGGCCATGGCTAGGATAAATGAGAAAAGAAAAAAATTTCCCTTTTTAAATTACCATAACCTACTTTGTTGGGCAAAAAAGTCATTTTTAGAAAAATTAATTTGATCCAAAATCAAATTAATAAATCATGCCACATGTTCCCAATTAATAATAAGCATGTGTGATAATAATTATCACAAATGAAAATTATCTAATTAAATTAAAAATAAAGTTAAAGTAGTTAAAAATAAAATTTAACACTTTAACCTTAAATTTAATGCCATGTGTAACCAATAATAATTCAACATATATTCCATAACAATTATGAAATATATATATATATCAATTAATCATCTAAATATTTTACATTTAAATATCCAGATAATTAATTAATATAATTCTTAATCAATATGTATTTTATTTACATTAAATAAAATACGTATAGAAGTGACATGCGTCAAAATCTCATTTGACAATTAATAAATGTGTATCTAATCAAATTATGTATCAAATACAAATACATAATAATTATTAAATGACCAAAATACCCTAATGCATGTGTTATCGTTTAACCATTTAAACGATTCGAATTAACTCACTTAATCCGATGAAGTATTATGAATAATCTGTATTATTCATAATGTATTGCCTAAATACTCAACGAGTACACTTCATATTGTGGGACTCTCTAAGTTTAAGTTTATCTATCACGAAATCCAATTTTGGTGTCAATAATTCACCCACTCATGAATTATGACAACCACAGATAATCTCGATAAACTATGCAAGTCGAGGTCATTGCATACGTATAATTCCTCCGTCACAGGCTATGCATATTATACCTGGGATATAGATAAAAATGTCAAATCCTTTCGGTATAATATAGTCGACTTTCAATTTATGATCTCTAAATAACACTCGGAACAAGCTTCCGAAGTTATACCACGAGCATGGATTTACTAGATCGCAAACACGTGCAGGAGGTGTATGCCTTGTACACAGGACTAACAAATTCTATCTTGATACGCAGAGGATATCATGAGCATCAGTCCACACCCAACGAATAGATGGAGGTCTGATCTAAATAGATCGGTGACGTGACTGCCATCAAAGTGTGGAGGATAACTCATATATCCACTGTGGTATCTCAAGTCGAATGACCACTTTGCTCGCTCAACTCGAGAAGATTCCTATTGATGTTGGTGTACCATCTATTAGGAAATCTTCAGTGAGTCGTTTAATGTTTTTCAAATAAATACCTACATGTCTATGAAAGTCTCCCGAGACTCATGGTTCATTGGGATAAACCATTGGACCAAGTCGTGATATACGACATGTACTGGTCTCAGTGGATTTTACTAATCGACCCGTGTTAGTAAATCTTAACCAGGAACTTTATTTAAGGATATACAACTTATAGTGGCGCTTCCCAATGTCTATTACAAACTACGTTGTAATTACGCACTATATTGTAAATCCTAGGGTCTTTGTCAAATATACATGTATCACTAAACCAGATTTAGTTTTAATCTAATCGTAATTAGATCGAATATATGCATAAAATACAAGAGGTGCTACCATTAAATAAGTAATATTATGGAAAAAAAGGTATTGTTCGTATTTATGAATCAGACATAAATACGATACGGATTGGCTCTTCGAGCACCAACCCTAATATCTACTACCCATATCCTCTCTAGATTCTCTCCAGCTATGCCTACTCTCTCTACGCCTATCCTCCATATTTCTATCACTGCTATGACCATTCTTCTTCAGTTTAAGAAATTTCATAAACTTCTTTGCAAACATGATCAAATCATGATCCGTGAGGGTATTATCATCATCGCTAGACGGATCATGAACAACTTTCTTTGCGATCTTCATCGCTATAGTTTTTGGCATTTTATAACCAGGAAGTTTCTTCTCATAAACTTGTAGTTTTCCTATGAGGTCATCTAATTTAAGCTGATTGAGGTCATTGCTTTCCTCGATGGTGGTAATCTTGGGTAGGAACTTATCAGGCATGGATCTAAGGATTTTGTAACTATCTTACAGGTAGGTATAGTCTCACCTAGGTTATAGCTTGAGTTAACGACATCGTTAATCTCAGTGTAGAACTCATCAAAGGTCTCATCATTTTTCATCTGGGCGACCTCAAACCTAGTAGCAAGATCCTGGAGTCTATCATTTTTAACAGACAATGTGCCCTCATGCACAGTCTGTAGGATTTCCCAAGCATCATTGGCTATCTCACACATAGAGGCTCTCCTAAATTCAGCTGAACAAATAGCACCATGAATGGCATTAATTGTCTTGTTGTTCCTATTGCTAGCGTCAAAATCATCTTTGGTCCAGGTCAATTTATCTTTAGGGGAAGAGACCTCATCAACTATAACTACAGAAGGTTTCCACCAGTATTCTACTGTCATCCAGACCATCTCATCTAAGGACTTAAGGAACGCTCTCATGCGAACCTTCCAATGTAAATATTTTGTGCCATCAAAAAATGGCGTACAATTTAAAGATTGACTACGATCCATAATAACTGGGTCAATGATCGAATTCAGGCTCTGATACCAATTGAAAGTTCGTGATTACTTAAGGTTCTGACCTTATACAGAATCAACACAATAAATCAAGACAAATCCTGATTATTGATTCTATGAATTTCTAACAAGCAACTTCAATATCAAACAATTAAAATATAATACAGAATATTAAAAGAAATCACACAAAATCAACATAATAATTTTGTTGATGAAGTGGACAATGTTGGACAATTATGACCCATAGCCTCACTATTTGTAAAAGATATTGTGGTTTTTGTACAAATTAACTATGTGACAAAGGAAATTGATATTTTATAATTTTGTAATAGATTACTTGAATAAATAAATGATAAAAGTCCTTATGATTAGTTCCGGATTAATAAGATATAAGACAGTATCAATCCACGAAAGGTTTAATCATTAAATATCCCTAGTCGTAGTATTATCGAGACTGGACATCGATAATGCGGAATAGGCTAGTATTACACTTGTGCGCGTTATGGAAGTGTAACGACATAGTTCTCATATATTTCGGTATTAGATACTCATGCAAGTGTAATGGAGGTTCTGTTTACCGATGGTACGGGAACAACTTCACTCTGGATAGACCCCTCGGAATCTCATTGGTAGTGTGACTATGTGTCTATGGGAATCCGAATCAAGGTATGTGTATTTGGTCTTAACCTGAGACTTGCATCGCTAATACTTGCGACAATCAATACGCTTTGGTTTTGGTCATCCGGGGCTTTAACAGGTTTTGTGTACGCCTCTTCTAGGTTTATTGAGAATTGTAGTATATTGGGTGTGATGTCAAGAATGAAGTGTCATTTCGGTCATATGGAGATGATGATCATGTACGGATACAGAACTGGTACTCTAATATGTTGCAACTATCGAGATAATATGACAAGGTCAGGATTATCTGATATATACTTCATACGGGGCAGACACAATTCCAGCATCGGGCATAACATGTGACATCCGATAGTGGATCGAAATATGCAATACTTAGTATACTACGCCTGGTATAGATTATGTATTCCTTAAAAGAATATTTATGGAGATTGGGTAGGCACGGTGATTTGCTAGAAGCCTACCATGTCTTGTAAATTAGTAAGAACGTGGTACCGGGTACGCACGTGTTCGGATAATCTGATGACCGGATTTACTGCCAACATATCCAGAAATCTCATAGGTCGCTTCCCAAAGATTCACTAATGATGATTGACTCGAACAGAATTAATCTGGGATTAATTATAAGATAGAGAAAATTAATTTAGGATTAATTATGGCAAGAATTTATCTGGGATAAAACTCGAGTAAAAGAGAGAGAATGATTAATTTGGAATTAATCGATTAAATAATATATTCGATATAATTAGATTTCAATGCGGAATTAAAATTGGATTTTAATTCGGGCAAACGAATTAATTTAGAATTAATTCGTAAGCGACTTTAATAATAATGTCGCAATGGCAAATTCGTTAATTCAGAATTAAATGAACCCGGGCCCGAGCGAAGATGCGTGTTGGATTGTTCGACTTAAATTCAGAATTTAAAGTGGGGCCCACAAACTAACATCAATATGTTTGACACTTGATGGAATTTGGTAAAGGTTGAGTGTAAGCATTAGATTGCTTGTTTTTCACTCAACCAAAATCTAACACTCTTCGTTATTTTATTATTTGGAATGACATATACCAAAACTTGGATTTGGTAAATGATAATTTGATTTTAGAAATCAAAATACACAAAAAAGAAAATCTATCTCTCTCCCTCACACATTTTCGTGACTTCTTCCTCCTCCTTTGAGATTTTGTTTCAAAATTTCTTCAAGCTAGCACTATCAATGAGTCATACAAGGTGTTAAGGAAACCAATCCTAGAGTTTGGAACACAAAGAAAGGCTTGGAGCTCTTCTTAAAGGATCAAAAGTTTTGAACTACATCCATCAAGCCAATCAATGTAAGTTTAATTCCGCAAACGTTTTTGATTATTCGCACACCATTTCATGTTAGAAGATCCTTGGCATGTTTTAGGAACCCAACAATGGTATCAATAGCCTTTTCTAAGCATGAAATCAGTTTAGGGTTTATATACTTTAATTTGGGGTTTTATGTTTTGGGCATGATTTCTTCAAATTGGTTGTTTGGTTGAGCTTGGATGATGATGAATTAGATTTATGCATCTTAAAATTTGAGAAAAAATTGATTAGATTAATTTTCCCTAAATTCCTATGCTTGGCCGAAACTTGACCCTAATTTTATCATGGTGATTTTTTGATTTTAAACCATTGGATGTGTTTAATGCATAATGAGTATATTGATTGTTGATTTAATTAGATTGAAATCAAAATTGGATATAATTTGTGCCATATTGCCGTGAGTTAAGAAGCATGAAATTGATTGATTTTGCTTCAATTGTGTTGGACATGAATTGAATATGTTAAAGCATGATTAATTAGTTTAATTGGTGTTTTGGAAATATTGGTTTAACTTATTAATTATGGCTATTACACTTTAATTAAAATTAATGTGAAATTTGGAATTTTGTATTAATTAAAATTGGTCTTTAATTTTGAATTGGGCTAATATTGTTGTATTTTCGCTTAATGGGCTTGGTTGGGCCAAGCTTGGTTTAGGACAATTGGATTGGATCCAAATTGGGCCTAAAACCATTCCATAAAGTCCAAATATAATAATTGGGCCTTTAAATATTTAATTGGGCCTAATGGGCCAAAATTGATTTTTGGCAAATAGGGTGATTCCTAAATTGGGCCTTGGCATTTGGGTTTGATCCATATTTGCCAAAGCCCATGCCTTAAGAATTAATTAAAAGCTCATTGGACTTTAATTAAATTGACATTAGATGTTAATTGGGCCTTTGAGACCCATTTAGATTGGATTTAGAATCTAAGTCTAAAAGGCACACAAATAAGTGTAATTATTTAATTTGGAATTAAATTCAAATTAGTATTGGATACAAATTTAAATTGGATTTAAAATTGTAGTTCGATATAATTCAAGAATACGTACTTTGAGTGTTTATTCTTAAACGAGTTGGACTCGAGCAAATCAAATCGTTGTTTGAACATTGCATGGTCATTAATTCAAAGATTAATTAATTGGATTAGATTGATTGAATAACATGCTTTGTGTGAATACATGGATGTATTGTATGAATAATGTATATCAGATGGATATTAGAAGGGTGAGGGCAATTTTGGAAATTATTGTAATAAATTTAGAATTTATTAAATTGGACCTGCGCGTCCAGCCTTTTATCTCTTGACTCTTTGTATTTCTCTTCTCACCAATTCCCCTCAATGTAAATGAGGTTTCTTATTAGTGTTATGTAATTGGGTAGAAGTTAGTGCTGGCGGGAGAGAGGAAAGTGAGAGATTTGTTCTATGAACAAATTGTATTGTATATCCATCCGCATATCATTATTATTTATTCCGCGCCTAATTTTGCTTTTAGAATGCATGCTTAAGGGTGTATGATGAGACCTAATCAAAGATAATAAATTGGTTGCCAATTTACGTGAAAAACCATCAATCAATATTAAGTGTTTTCCTTCCATTGAGTGGTTCTCTCTCAAGATCCAAGATTGGCATTGGTTCGTTGGCCAAAGTCAAGATCAATGTCCATCGCGGATGTGTTTGAACCACGAAAGCTTTGTTCCATATCTCATGTCTTGGGCGGTTGTGACTTGTTGGCCAAAGTCAAGGTCACTTCTAGTTCATCGACGTGGATTACGAAGCTTTCCCACTGTCAATGGGTCCCGCTTAACTGGAATCATTAAGCTTGTTGAGCCAAAGCTAAGGCTTAGTTGATTCAGAGGAAAAGGTTAGGAAATATATTGGATATATTGACATATATATTGTATATATGCTTCGGACTTGGAGGTCCACCTACCGGATCTAGGAATTGAATGAGATCCAATTGATCTTAGAGATCTACCTAGTTAAGTTTCATACAACTTGTTGGCCAAAGTCAAGGTTGTGTGTTATTTAACGGGATCCTAGCCCACTAGGAAACTAGGTTTCCCGAGTACTCAACAGAGGGTTAGAGGCTCACCAAAAAATAGTGGGAGGCTAGTATTGAATTTGCAATTTCGTTCAAATACTTGCCAAATACACGCTTTCAAATTATTTTTCGTCATTTTATATATTTATATTTGTTGGACTAATATTTTATTATTTTTTGTAACAGTTGGACTGTACCCAAAATCATTAATTGAATAGTTAGACTATTGCAATTAAGATGGCTGGAAATGTCAATGTTAGGGATATTATCATGCGCGAAAATGTCTTTAATGGTACGAACTTTCCTGACTGGGATATGAACCTCAGGATTGTCCTGGGGGCTGAGAGATTGCTCTATACGATAGAGAGACCTCTTGGGCCTAAGCCCGGAATTGAGCAGCTACTTGAGCTTGAGCTTTGGAAGACTCATAGTGATGACAACTCAACTACTTAATCTGTCATGCTTACTGCAATGAATCTACAATTTTGTCGTCAAAACAAGGGATTGGATCCCTATGAAATGATGTTGAAATTGAGGGACCTTCACCGATCTAACCTTAGATCGCAGAGGTATGAATTGTAGAGGAAGCTCTTTCACTCTCGTTTGTCAGATGGTACATCTGTTGAGCACCATGTATCACAGATGATTGCTGACATCGAACAGCTGGGACAACTAGGCATAGTCTTTGAGGCTTAGACTTCCATAGATTTGATCTTACAGTGTCTTCCTGACAGTTGGAACGGGTTTATCATGAACTACAATATGATGAACCAAGAAAATACTCTTGGAGAGTTGATGGCAATGCTGAAAGAGGCAGAAAAAAAGCTTTTAAAGGGCAAGAAGCGAAGGCGTACTTCGCTTTGACATCTCAGAATGCCAAGGCTTGGCCGAAGGCTTCTGGAGGTGTGAATAAGAAGAAGAAGAGAAATGGCAAGGCCAAATTATCAAAGTCTTCTAGGAAGGCAAAGGACAAATCCCAAGATGTCTGCCTACAGTGTGGCAAATGGGGTCACTGGAAGCGTGACTGCCGTGATTACAAGGCGCACATTAGGGAAGTGAAAGCGGGCATGGCACAGGCTTCAGGTATGTTTGTTATTGAAATAAATATGTCTACTTCTAGTATTAAAAATTGGATTTTTGATTCTGGTTGTGGTACTCATATATGTACTGATGAGTAGGATCTGCAGATTAGCAGGAGACTAGCTTCAGGAGAGATCGACCTCCGAGTTGGAAATGGGACTAGAGTCGTCGTTTTGGCTGTTGGGACCTACATTTTGGAACTGCCCTCGGGGCATGTACTTAATTTATCAAACTGCTATTATTGTACCTAGTTTGACTAGAAACATTATATTTGTATCTTGTTTAACCCAATGTGGGTATACTTTTGTATTCAGAAACTCAGGGTGTTTTGTTTATAAAAATGATTTTGAGATATACAGTGCTGATGTTAATAACGGTCTTTATATTTTGAATATAAATCAATCTCAAACATATAACATGACAAACAAAAGGCTTAAATTAAGTAACAAAGATAAAACTTATATGTGGCATTGTCGTCTGGGACACATTAACAAGACTCGTATATCCACACTTTCGAAGAGTGGATACCTGGACGGATTTGATCCAAATTCATATGACGTCTGCGAATCTTATTTATTAGGCAAAATGCCTAAAACATCTTTTAGCAGTAAAGGTGCACGTGCCACTGAACTGTTAGCCCTCATTCATAGTGACGTATGTGGGCCCATGTCTAGCCAGGCTAGAGGTGGATATGAATACTTTGTAACCATTACGGATGATGCTTCGCATTATGATTATATGTATCTTATGAGACACAAGTCAGAAACCTTTGAGAAATTCAAAGAGTTTCGACATGAAGTAGAAAAACAGACCGGCAAAAGTATTAAAACATTACGGTCGGACCGTGGTAAGAATACTTGAGCAATAAGTTTCTCGATTACTTGAAAGAGTATGGTATTCTTTCACAGTGAAATCCTCCCAAAACACCGCAATTAAACGGTGTGTCCGAACGGAGAAACCGAACTTTGTTGGACATGGTAAGGTCTATGATGAGTCACACAGAGCTACCAATTTCCTTCTGGGGATATGCATTGAACAGTGCAATACTTATTTTGAATAAGGTTCCGTCAAAGTCTGTACAACAGACTCCATATGAAATATGGACAGGAAAGAAACCAGATTTCTCATTCCTGAAGATTTGGGGATGTTGGGCATACGTTGAACGTTCGGATGGTACCAAACTAGAACCCAAATCGGATAAGTGCCTATTTATTGGTTATCCTGGGGAAACCAAAGGATATTACTTCTACCACCCACAAGAGAACAAGGTATTTGTTGCTCTACATGCGGTTTTCCTCGAAAAGGAATTCCTAAATGCAGTGGTAAGTGGGAGGAAAGTAGAACTCGATGAAAATTGGAGTGATACAGTTCCTGGCACCGACTCCCAAACGGAACACGAACAGTTCATTATGGATGAGACTGTACCACAATCTTCTAATACACAAGAAGCGCGTAGGTCGGAGAGAGTCAGAAAACAACCTGAGAGGTATGTGTTTCTGATCTCACCTCATGTGGATATTAATCTTATTGAGGATAATAAGTCGGCTACGTATGATGAAGCAATAAAGATATCGACTCCGCTTTATGACAAGAAGCCATGAAGTCCAAAATGGATTCCATGTACACCAACCAAGTTTGGACACTGGTTGATGCACCAGAAGGCGTAAAGCCAATTGGTTGTAAATGGGTCATCAAGAAGAAGACGGACATGGATGGCAACATACAAACGTACAAAGCTAGGCTTGTAGCGAAAGGGTATCTGACCGACGTAAACACACACGTATACGCAGCGCACGTATCATTCAAGTAGTATAAAAATATCGATCCCACGAGGACTTAATATCTAATCTATTAATTTTATGAAGTCAAATGATTACTAGTATCTAACAGGTTGTTTGATTGATTTGAAATGGTGACGATTCTAAATTTAAAAACAAGTAAATAAAATTGTTCGAAAGTAGGTTTTAAGAAAATTCAATATTAAAAACTATCTAGGGTTGTGATTTCTTCCAATATCATTTTAAAGATGAAGTGGTTATTTTATGTTTGTGAAATAAATCGGTTTACTACCTGGAACACTAAATTATGCAAAAGCCTATGTCGATGGTCAGACGCAAATACCCAGTTTAACCCAATTGAACCTATGTCTATGTCAACCAAATTATCTGGATTCAGTAAGTTTAAGTTCCAATTATGGCTACCCCCGCCCGACAGGTATATGTCTATCCTGTAAGGAAATCTATTAAAGGGTTATCTATCCTCAAGGAAGATCGTGGGCTATTAAGTCTAAGGCTGAAACCTAAAATCCCTATGTTTAGTTCATTTTAGATTTACCACATCAATCTTATTGGTGATCAGACAACAAGAAGCATTAAGCTTAAGACTTAATAAGTAAACCTTTAAATTACCCAAACTATAATTTAACCCTTTATAAACTGGTGATATTGGATTTCATCACAACCCCAGATAATTGGCTTAGTTACGACACATATTTACGGGTAGTAAAAAAAACTTAAATAAAATAAAGAAACATAAAGTAAAATGCTGAAAAGTAAATGCTGAAAGTAAATGCTGAAATTAAATACTGAAAATTAATGCTGAAAAGTAATTGCTGAAAAGTAAATTGCTGAAAGTCTGAAAAGTAATAAAGTAAAATTACAATAAAAGAAAATGCTGAGGTAAAATGATCCACTTTTATTACTTCTATTTTAGATATCTCCCTTAATATAATATCTTAACTTTGCATGATAATTACCAACCAGCCATATAGGCGGTATCCAGATTAAGTCAAATTAATAATTAATTACCAACCGCCGACCATCAGGCGATATCCAGTTTAGTCAGTTAAAACCAATTTAAATAATTACCAACCGACCAATATGGTGGTATCCTCGTTAAGTCAGGTTTTAACTAGTTTATATATTATAATTAAGGGAGATTAATCTAAATATTAGTAATAAAAGTTTTACCTTTTACCCCAACAAAGGGGAGTTACCTCCTCATTACTGAAAAGTAAAAACTGAAAATTAAATAAAGAAAAGTAATGTGCGTAAAAGTAAATTGCGGAAAGTAAAAACTGAAAAGTAAAGAAAAGAAAGTGCGAAAACGAAAATTAATTACTGAAAACTGTAAATAAAGAAACAATATACAATCTTCTTAGTATTCTTAAGGAATTCCTTAGAAGAAAGTATGAATTTTACAAATGAAATGGCTTGGTATTTATAGGCAAAATTTTGCCTCCATCAAATCATCCACCAAATCAATTATTAATTGCTCCACTAATTGCTCCACTAATTGCTCAACCAAATCCATTATTAATTGCTCCACTAATCTCTTATCATGTTTGGTGATGATTTGATAATTTTTATTATTTATTTATTAATTTATTTTTTTCTTTGAAAATGATTGAAAGTGACTTTAATAATTACACTACACACTTCTGGATGGTTCATCAATTTCGGGCATGAAATCTTCAGAATTAGAAATTATTTTGTCTTTCAAAGTTGTAGATCTTTGAGTCTTCTTTAATCTGGAACTTGAATCAGCTCAATCCGATATCTGATTAAAACGTTATGCCCAAAATACGACAGATGCGCAAAACTGGAATTTCCAAAACTGCACTTCGTCAAAACGCCCTTTCAAGTTTCCAATCTCCAAAATTAAAATATCAAGTCCATATTTCGTCCTAAATGATTTCATTAAGTCCCATATTATTTTATCTGCAAAATAAACTAAAACACATCAAAACGTTCATCAAACCCGAGAAACTAAACAAAATATTAAGTAAAAGGGGCGGTAAATATTGATATATTTTCCGCTTATCACACCCCCAAACCTAACATTTTGCTAGTCCTCGAGCAAAATAATAAAATTAAATTAAAATTAAACTAAGCCACTTTCGTAGGGATCACGGTTGCATTTAGCATATGCACAAGCCTTTAAACCCCAGGTGTCCCTAGTGGACGAGTTGTAGTCTCGTGAGGGTTTACAGCAATGATACCCACAAACATTTTACAAAAGTAAAAGGTAGTAAAATTAATGCACACAAAAGCAAAAAGACAAGCGAAAAGAGAATAAAGATATAGTGACTAATCAGGTGAAACTTCTACTCCAAGTCAATAATTGTTTTGTTTCATTCTAAATTACAGAATAAGTAAATTCTCCGATTATTTTTACCATTCTTCATATACACAGCCAACAAAATATTAAACAACTCATTTTTGCCCACAACAGTCATAACTGCAGTTGATAAGAAAGTAATATTTTTGTCCTAAAGTTCTATCAGATTTAACACCTTTTGGTAGCAATGGAATAATTTTTCTCATTTTTCTGATTTTTTCTTTGATTTTTTTTTCTATTTTTTATTTATATACAATATCTTACATCTATGTAGCGAGTGTTGGGTCGGTGGCTCCCAAACCAGTTGGCTTTAGGGCACCAGGTGTTAAGACACCCCTACGGACTTAATTACTCAGACTTCAGATATATATATATTTGCAGCATCTTTGATCCATGTAGCGAGCTTTGGGCCAATGACTCCCAAACCAGTTGGTTTTAGGGCACTAGGTGTCAAAACACCCTTACAGACTTAATAACTCGGATCTCGGACGTTTTTTTTTTTTTTTTTTTTTTACTCCATTGCTTTTGAGAATGCTTCCTCCAATTAAACTAGAGCACTGAATATATTACAAACTTTTCAATTTTAGCTCATGTCCGTATGTTACTTTGTATGTTGATAATACCTGCTAACTGAGCATAAGAAGATCCATTTTAATCAGTATTATAGAGAATTCACAAATTAAATAATTCAAAAGGAAATAAACAAAAATTAACTTGTTTCGAATTAGGTTTGAGATACGTCTCAGGAGTGGAAACTCCTTACTCAGCTATCTCTTACCAATTTCACCCCTTTTAGTCAAAATAAAAACAAAAACAAAAAACGCAAAATATTTTTTGTAATTTTTGAAAATTTTTCAATTTTTTTGTATTTTTCGAAAAATTTTGAACTAAAAGTAGAAATAACATACAAAGTAAAAACAAGGTACTAATCAACTAATTCCCTCCCCCAAACCTAAATGAGACATTGTCCCCAATGTCTTAAACAGTAGAAGAAGAGTTTAGAAGATAATATCTGGTTAGCAGAAATTCTACAGGAAATTAAAGGTTAAGATCCAGATTAACCCGACGCCTCTTACCACGATCGTCCCCAGACCAATTTATCTTTGAAATGATAGGGTCAACTTGTGGTTCATAGGCTATGAGTTGGTCTATTAGATCCGGAGCAGTTCTGGCAGTGAAGAGGAGTTCTTTCATAGGTTTTGACACGAACCCATTTCTCCGAGCATCATCAAAAACACACAAAGAAAATCATAAAATCCATCAACGTTAAGCAGTCCAAGCGGTTTTCTGGTGTATGTTCAGGTTCGCCCAAGATAGAACTATAAAAATTTCCTCCAATGTGCCCAAGCCACCTGGCAAAGCGATAAAAGCATCAGCACGGTTAATCATTTCTACCAGTCATTCAGACATACCTGGCACGATCAGTTTCCTCTCCGTTTGATGAACCAATAAGATTTGCCTCTGCCAATATTAAGTGCATATTCCTTGCAGCTAAGACTCGACCAACAATTCATGTGCTGCTTCTATGTATTGTGGCTTAGTACCAACACTACTACCGCAAAACACGCAGATGTTTTCAACTCGTCTTCTTGAAGTGGCTTCCATATTTTTTTTTGTATTTCTTTCTCAAATCAGGATGCCTTCAAAAGTGCATTGACGAGCTGAATTTATAGTACCTGAAAAGGGTGAGTAAAAATAGCACAAGTATCTTCCAAAAGACGATTAGTAACAAAATAGTAAAATAGATCGTGATATGGTCAAAAAGGTCTGGATCCTGTCGGAGAAAATAAAAGAAAACAACAAAACAAATCAAAATTATTAGGAAAGGACAAAGAGATATAATATATACAAGAATTAGAGCTTGATTAACG
>SKCR01007223.1:0-34139 GCA_019454045.1 Zanthoxylum bungeanum
TGGCATGCCAATCCCGAGTGTCATTATCAAACCCCGGGGTGGAAGTGACCCGACCTGGCTCATTTCATCTTTGAGGATCCAGAACGCATCAAGGAATGTAGTGCATGTGGGAAAAGCGCGAACCCCTTGTGGCACACCAATCCCGGGTGTCATTGTCAAACCCCCGAGGCCGGAGCATTACTACCCCATGACTCGCATTTTTGAGGAGTAGCTCGGGTAAACCGAACTCAGGGAGGTATTTTCCCTTGCGAGTTGGCTAGTGAATCCCGTTGAGAACCATCAGAGCACATGGCATGGGGACGGCCGAATGGCCTCCATGACCATTATGGTCTCGGGTAAACCGGGCCCATGGAGGTTTCTTCCCCTATGAGTCGGCTGGTGAGTCCCGTTGAGAAACACTCAGGGATGACGCACACGGGGAGTCTTCTTCCCCCGTGGGGTATCTGCCTAATCACCTCGGATCAGGAGAAGCATGTCATGGGGAGGTTTCCGCCCTCATAGCGCTTGCAGACTCCAAAGTCGCCAAGCATGAGGAGGTTTCTACCCTCGGGGTCTTGGTCCCTCACCGATCCGTAACCCAGCTAGCCGGGACGCTGAATTGTAAGGTTCATAATTGTGTTTTGGGAGGCACCAGGCAGGACGCTGCCTTGGGACCCCCCAAGTTGTTATCTTTTTGGGTCTTTGTGGAGTATTTGCTAAGTCACATTCATTGTGCTAACCTTGTCTTATTGCCATTTTTGTTTTTCACCGATGCCCGGTAAGGGGACGCCCATGCCGGGATCCGCAGAGCCTCAGAGGTTGAAATTCTTCCATCATGATTAAGTCTCATATGTTTCACCAGCTCGGGGATGGATTAGCTCCGCCGAGGCTATTCTGTTCCACCAGCTTGGGGCTGGATTCGTTTCATCGAGGCTATTATGTTCCACCAGCTCGGGGCTAGATTCGTTCCGCCGAGGCTATTTTGTTCCACCAGCTCGGGGCTGGATTCGTTCCGCCGATGCTACCATGTTCCACCAGCTCGGGGCTGGATTAGTTTCGTTGAGGCTATTCTGTTCCACTAGCTCGGGGCTGGATTAGTTCCGTCGAGGCTATTCTGTTCCACCAGCTCGGGGCTGGATTCGTTCCACCGAGGCTATTCTGTTTCATCAGCTCGGGGCTGGATTCGTTTCGCTGAGGCCATTATGTTCTATCAGCTCGGGGTCGGGTTACGTCCCACCGAATGGGTCTCCCCCATTAATAGGTGTCAAGATTACTCGGTGATGGAATACACGGGGATGGCGATATGGCAAAGGGTAACTTTATTAGCAGCCGAGGTAGTTTTCTACATGGTTCTTGGAGCCGACCACCAGCTGGTTGATATCACACTTCCGATTTTGTAGTTCCCGGTACCAACTCGTATACTCATTGGAACCAATAACTATGGGACAGATGTTGATGGTGATTTTGGTGATGAAGTATTTGAACAGTTCGGCAAGGGCAGAGATGAGATTTTCCTTTTTGAAGGATTAGATATTTAGAGGATTTGGGTTGTGCCTCAACCAGGAAGAGAGTCCGGACATAGTTTCTCGGATCTGGCCGACCCGAGGATATAAAATGATGCGAACTTCAGAGGCCGACAACATCGGAGCCGAGACTGACCAAAATAGACCGGAAGCTTGGTTAAGTTATGTTTCACCTCCTGAATCATGATGGACAGCTCAGACATTCCGGGTCAGGTCGGTAATGTCCTTTACAGATCGTTAGATCAAACGACCGACCTCTTGAAGCCCGACCTGTGATCAGGACTGCTTGGGTTTTACTCCTTAAACATATGTTTTCGTACAAGAGACATTTACAGGTTGTCACCATTAATGATAAAGTATGGCAGTTTTACGGCGTGATGTGACAGGAAATCAGAAGGTAGGTTTTGCTTTCGGAGAGGCAGTTGGGGCAAAGAGCTTGTCAAATCGCCGGAAACTTGCAGCGCTGACGTCATAATGATATGAGAACATTGCCTTATATTCGTTAGTATATAAGGGGAAGTTGAACTCATTTGTAAGGGTTGTAAAACTTTTCATTTGAACGTTATTTGTAAGAAAAACACAAAGAAAACAATCGGCTCGGTTTCTTCTTAGACCTTCCAGAAACAGGTCGGCCGAGTTCGGTTTGGTAATAAAAAAAAGCAACACCCCACTTTGTGCCCGTGGACGTAGGCTGGACTCGCTCCGCCGAACCACGTTAAACTCTCATTGTCGATTTTTGTGTTTGTTTTGCCTTTTGCTATATTTGCTTTTGGTCTCCCATAACCAAACAAATTCAAGGTTGAAGGAGGATTGTCTTGGGAGAGTTATCTCGAAACTTCCACTGGGATGAAAATCACCCGTCAACAACATCAAATGATTTATATAGCCGATCATACTTAATAAAAAAAACACTTGTTTGATAATTACTAGAAGTAGTTGAACATGCATAAAAGATCACTGTTATATTTTTTTAGGGTGGAGATATTTCAACACAAATGTTTGGCATTTATATAAAACTAGACTTAAAATTTAACTATTGATTTAAGTCAATCCAATGATAAATACTAAAAATTAAAATAACATTTAGTGATATTTAGATTTTTGACTTTGAGTATTTACCTAAGGGTGGCAATGGATCGGGCTTTTCCCGGGCCCGGGCTTTGATAAGCCCAGCTCGAGCCCGGCAAAAAAAAAAAGCCCGGGCCCAGGAAAAGCCCGACCTGGCCTGACTCGGGCTCGGGCTTTATTTGGCCCGTTTTTAAAAAAAAAATTAAAAAAATTAAAAACATACACATACAAATACAAAATACATTCACAATATATGCAAAGACAATTCACAAATAAATCAAAAGTTTTATCGATAAATTAACAATTTAAATGTTACAAACAAATAAAAATGTTACAAACATATTAAAAAATATATATATATTTATATGTTGTTGTTTTTTTTTGGTTTTGGCCCGGCCATACTAAGCCCGGCTCGGGCTTTTGATTTAGGGCCCAGCCCGAATTTTTTTACCCCGGACCGGGCCCAGACTTTTCTGCCACCCTTATATTTACCGTTGCATTGACTTAAATCAATGACAAGATTTTAATGTCCAGATTTGTGTCAAAAATTTAAGTTGAAATATCTCCCCCATATTTTTAAACTCTGGATATTAGTTTATTTTACAAGTCACTTTAATTCAATACTTTACAAACACCATATATAAATATAGAGGTGTACGTGAAAGATAGAAAAATGGTGGAAAAAAAGCAAAATCAAAAGCAACCCATGGTTGCTAAACAACCAAAACAATTCCAAACTTCATTTGCACTAATATTGATAATATTTTACGTAATCGCTATGATCATGCCCTTAATACAATGTCACTCTTTCAACTACGGCGACGCTCTCTCCAATAGTCTCCTCTACTTCGAATCACAACGCTCCGGCCGTTTGCCCCACAACCAAAGAGTCACGTGGCGCCACCACTCCGGCCTCGTTGACGGCCTAGATCAAGGAGTAAGCCCATTTTCACTAGATGGTGTTAGAGTTTGCGGAAAATCCTGATATACTCAGTTTTATATATATTTTTCACAAAATGGCTATTTCTAGGGTTCGAATGTGCTTGATAAACGGATAGCGTACTTGACCAATGTACTAGACACGACCTTCATCTATACGGGCGTAAATACCGCAAAAAAATGCGTACAATTGATGGGAATTATGTGTTGATAATGTGTAGGTGGACTTGGTGGGAGGATATTATGATGCGGGTGACAATGTGAAGTTTGGTTTGCCTATGGCATTCACTATAACAATGCTCTCTTGGGGAGTTATTGAGTACGGTAGAGAAATTTCCGACGCTGGCGAGTATGATCACGCGCTTGAGGCCATTAAGTGGGGAACAGATTATTTCATCAAAGCTCATACTCACCCAAACGTATTATGGGCTGAGGTACTAAAACGCATCGTTTCGAATAAATGTATCAAATTTTTTTATCAGTATTTTTAAACGTTAAAGCATTTTTCAGGTGGGAGATGGAGGCACCGATCACTACTGTTGTCCGCGGCCGGAAGACATGACGACGTCGCGGCATGCTTACAAAGTAGACGAGAAAAACCCTGGATCGGACGTTGCTGGTGAGACGGCGGCGGCGATGGCGGCAGCATCAATCGTGTTTAGGGAGCTAAACCCACATTACTCTCACCTATTATTGCACCATGCACAACAGGTAAGTTAGTTAATGAGGTAGTTAAAGTGATTGTCATAAATACTATATATATGTGCTAGGTACAAACATTCACCAAAACTAGAGAGTTTAATTAGTAACCAAATTTAGAAGAAGAGTTTAAACTAATTAATTACAATTATATGATATACAAAATTGTTTTTTTGTTATGCAGTTGTTTGAGTTTGGTGACAAGTATAGAGGGAAATACGACAGTAGTATCGAGATTGTGAAGGGGTACTACACGTCGTTTAGTGGGTACATGGATGAGTTGTTATGGGCAGCATTTCTGCTCACTGTTTACAGTGATTACCTTCAGTCAACACATCAGATGCTCAAGTGTGACCGTGGCATGTTGACTCCACAACAAATCTTTGCCTCTGCTAAATCACAGGTTGATTACATTCTCGGTTCTAATCCAATGGCTATCAGTTACTTGGTTGGATACGGTTCAAATTTCCCTCAAGGAGTGCACCACAGAGGAGCTTCTATTGTATCTTACAAAAAGAATAAGGGTTTTATTGGATGCACTCAAGGGTATGATATTTGGTTTAAACGGCTTGATCCTAACCCTAATGTTGTCGGTGGTCCCGATGACAAGGATCAGTTTAGAGATCAACGGTCGAATTTCATGCAGACAGAGGCCTGCACCTATAATACCACAACACTTGTTGGGGTTTTTGCTAAATTACACAGATTAAACTCACATACTAATTCATTGATTGCTTCTAGCTAATACATGTACTTGAGTGGCTAAAATCAGGGTTAAATAAAAGAAAATGCAGAGGAGAAATAAAACAATGTATTTATTTCAACTGATGTGATAACAGACTTGACTAGAACAACTGGCAAGAATTGAAACATACTTCGCATATTGCATGCAGCTTTAATATCAGGGCTTAAATACCGTGAAAAGTTAAAATGGAAAAGATATTACATATGAATTTTAAATGCAAAGGTGAAGAAGACATGATCTAATCTTTCAGTGTCTAATGATCAAGTAATGTGCATATTGTACTGCTGAATAGAGATGTCAATTTTTCTGGTTAGGGACGGGTAATAGATACAACATCCTAAAAATTATCATCCCTACTAATGTGGCTACCCTTAAAGATCTTACAATTTGTTAACTGAACAATGTTTTCAAAATGATCACGAAGTTTTTAGAAAATTGGGAATTTGATGACTTCGAATTCATCAAACAATAGTGCTAAGTTTCCAAGTAGTATCTCAAAATTCCAAAACCAACAGATGTGCTAGTTGATTTGTAAATATCACATCTCTAGGTCTCTAATTTTTTTCAAAATTACCCATTAGGTCCCTGTTATTCAGGTTTGGCAGAAAATATTAGAATTCGGGATCCCATACCGAACGGTACGGATTCGAGATGAAAATCGTCCCAAATACAAATTTTGACCGCAATTTGAGATATTTTTTCGTTTTGATTCAAAAGATCGATTGGGATTCGAAATATTTTTTTAACCTCGAATTATAATCGGGACGGGACAAGATAGAACGGAGCATCCTAATTACCATCCCTACTATTGTTCTAACAATAACAATACAAAATACAATACCGATCATTTACTGTTAGAATAGCAATAACCTAAGAGGCAATTATAAAAAATTAGAGACCTAATGGGTAATTACGAAAAAAATTTGGATGCAGAGGGCATTTTCCCTAATTTTTATCAACGAATTAAGATATGTGACAGTTAAAAATAAGTGGCTTGGCATGATCCTAGAATAGTAATTGGGAACCCTAACATTATTCTCAATCAAAGCCCAAGTAGTAGTACGACTATGAGGCATCAGCTGTGGCACAACCTTCCAAATTTTTTGACACGTTCCAAGTGTTCTGTCACATTTTCTAAACTTACACATGACATTCTAAAAAGTGTAACTAAAAACTTGTACATGTAAAAAAAAAATTAGCAAATGAAAAGAAAAATAGGGATGATTGTACGGTACAATTGTTGCATTGTAGACTGAATCAACCAGGGAAGAATTTTCCAATTAGTTTGCTAACTACACATATAATCAACATTTCAGAATGTTTCCACATATCTCACAACAAAATCAACACTGCACTAGATCACAATAAAAAAAATGCACCAGGAATTGAAATGCTTTCAACAAGTAATGATCAAAAGAAAAAGAAAAAAACAGATTATTGCAATAAAGGAGCATATATTAGTAATTATAACAAAAAAAAAGATTTTTTCATTCAAAAAATGGAAAACAATGACAGAAGGGGGACTGGTTGTGCATTTATAAAATGTAGGTGTCCTTTTCCTGAAAATATAAAAATAGATTTTCAAAGAATTAAAACACTTCTTCTCAATTCTAAAAACTGACACCAATCAAACATCGACATCTAAATCAATTCGCCTCTGATAATTGATATGAACTTGTGTAATGCATTCTTAAGGAAAAGGAATGTCCCAGCGAGGGTGACCAATGTTTTTTTTTTATTCAAAGAGAAAAATGAACGGAAGAGAACTTCATTACATCAGAAACTAGATGATGAGGTTCAAGGAGAAGTTGCAACGAAACGACAAGTCAAGGATCCTTTGCTGGTACCAGTGGGACCTATCACAAGGTCCAGGTCTAAAGAAATCAAGGAAGCAATGCTTGAATTTGTAAATGAGACGATGGCCGAGACTACCAATACTGCCGTCAACGTCAAGACTTTCACATTGAAGATGGGTTTGTCACATGAAGAACTTGCCATGGTTAACATTATACAAACCCTTGGAGATGTTGACTAGATAGTTTATTCATGTATTTTTTGGTTAATGTAAACGGGCTGGATATTTATTTTAATTTATTTTTAATTTAAAGCCTTTCTATTTAGATTAAGAGGCACAAGTGCATGTACCTTGCATGTGGGAGGCGTGTGCTTAGGGGTAGATTTAGGGTTTCCTAGTTTAGCTACGAAAACACATGCCTAATGGTGGAGAAAATCTTTGGTGCAACAGTGGTACCACGTCATCCATGCAACAAACCAATCATCATTTGCCACACGTGTTAAAAAGTCAAAAAACAACTAAAAAATAGTGTGTGGGGTAGTTTAGTTTTTGTGGGCTTGAGTGGGCGCCACTTTAACTTATTAAATTAGGATTCCTATTATCTTGCCTTTTAGGGTTTTCATTTGTTTGCTATATATATAACCCACATTATGTCATTAATTTGGGCACTTTTTGATTATTAATAAAATTCGAGATTTTGAGAGCTGGTTCTCTTCTTGTTCTTAAACTTCAAGAACTTAAACTCATCAAAGAGCTTGCAACTCTTTGTGGCGTGATCTTGCAACTAGGATTCTTGGGGACAGGTTCTCAATGGGTTTTAGTCATCCATTCCTGATCATAATGGCATTCTTGGGTTTTTTCCGATTTGTTCATGGGTTCACAAGGCGGGTTCTTGTCGGGTTCACATCACTAGAGCAGTAACGAGAAGTATGATTCTGATTGGAGTATCCTAAAAATTAGGTAGGGCAGTCCAATAGAACAGGGTATGAATGTCTAGGTACCCCAAAAATTTAATTCTGGAAGTAATAAACATGAACAAACTGAGTGCCGAAAATGGTGAGAGACAAGAAGAGCAAAATTCAACACAGGTATGAAAACCTGCAAACCTGGAATGGCATCCAAGAAAACTAGGTAGCATTTGTTTTTTGTTAGAAAATTGAAGTCTAAATAGGTCTAAATTGATTTAAGATAAGAATAAAGCTTAATTTATTAGCAAAATCCAGCAGCAGCCACCTTAGATCTTATACTAGCAGTCCAGAGGAAATATCAAAATCCCAGGCATTGAGAGATGAAAATTGCTTTGTTGAAAAAGCATGTGGCTGAATTATCCAGAAAAGCATTTCATAAGTTACATTATGTATTTGATTCAGAGCCTAATGTCTAAATATACTTTCATTTTTTGTTGCAACAGCCCATTCCCCTCCTAGAAAACTAAAAATTCATCGAGACAGAACTGAAGGTGAAAATTACTAGAAGAATGTATAAACATATTTTAATGACTCAAATTGCATTACATAATATTGATCTCATACTCTGTCAAACACATAAGTAGTTATTCATAAAGAGCTTGCATCTGACACTAAAAAATTTAGACATTAACCAGACTTTACTAAACTATATTATAATCATAGGAAACAACAATTTAAATGGAAAGAGAATCCCTATGAAAATAGAGGATGAAGTACAAGCCTGGGAAAATTTTAAAGGTTGCTAAGTGGACTGAGTTGTAGAACTTGGGAGATGAGTAGATGACTAACGAACAAAGGGGGACGGAGAGCTTGGTGGTTGGCCAACTTCTCTTTGCGAGCCTTATACATCTCTTCAGTCTCAACTACAACCAACCTTTCACCTAGATTTGTGATAGTATAATCAAAATTAATAGAAAGCACCAAAAAGAACCCAAAAGAATAGTGATAAATAATGTGTAAACAATAAAACAAATTCATTTCAAGCTTGTTCGGATACCTGTTGAATCATTCCCCGAACAGTAGGAGTGTTCCAGCGCATAACAGTGCGGTTGCATTTCCCGAGGCATAATGCCTCTAAAGTGCGCCGGTGAAGCCTTATCGTGCCCAGCATCCCCCTCACAAGGGTTATATACAAGTTGGGACTCCATTCAATTGGAACACATGCTTTAAAAGCTTTATAAGCATTCATTTTCTTCCTTGTTCCACTAGCACCCCTAGATAAATTAAGAAACAATGACAAAAAAAACTTATGAACTAAGAACATTGAGGAAAAGCATTGTGAACTACATTCAGTTGGAACTTGGTGTTGTTTCTGTTTCCACTTATCCGCAAAAGGCAATGAACCTAAATAAGAAAATTGTTTTAGCACTTTTTTAAAATAAGAAACCAAATCATATTAGAGATAAATTATTAACACTCGAAATTTTGCTCTCATACAATTTTCCAGCAAGTGGACGGAACCTAAAGTTAAAGAAACAAAAATAATAAGCTTGCATGCAAGATTGCTTTGAGATTGTCAAAAGTAAGGATTGCCCATGCGCAACCCAGATACCGATCCCATAATTTACCGTATTTTCTTAATATATATATATATAATCCATTAATATTATATGAAAAATAAAATTTTAGCCGCCCCTAAAATAAAATCCTGCCATCAACTAAGTTGGAACACAAAACTAAATAAAACCCATTTCATAAGTGTTTAAGAACAAGAGTTTCACTAATCAGACATAGAAAGAACGGACTTTTCAATAATATTTTAAAATGATAGCTTCCAGAGAGTTAAAAAAAAAGTAACCTTCAAAATAAAAAATAAAACAAAACTTACCACGGAAAGTAAAAATCCGGCGACTTGGGCAACTGAGCCACTAATACCAGCGGCCGCTGGAGGTGGCGGTTTGATAGATGGATGTGTGTCTGCAGAGAAAAGAGAAGAAGCCAGGTTTTGGTGAATGCTTAATGTTTTTGTTGGGCTAAAATGCGTACTTGCCACTAATGTTGGGTTATCACAAGATTCGCAAATAGAGGAATTTTTTTTTTTTTTACTCGGAACTTAAAAATAGAGGAAACTCATCACACATCGGTAAATGTTTAAAAATTTTAAATGTTAAAATTATATGAAAATAATCTATTTAATTTATTATCTTAGATTAGTAAAAAAAAAACATAGAAACTGTCTTTCTGTAAAAAATAAAAAATAAAGGTAAAATTATGTACATAATAAATCCTCCACAAAATCTTACCGTGTGGAAAAACACTAGAGAGATTCCATGAACATGGATTATATATAATTAAAAGTTGAGGCAATTTGTGAAATTGATGTACTACTATGGAGGAAACAAAATTCGATCAAAAGAAAATGTCAATTTAGAGTTTTATTAATGGACTGCTTCATAAATCTGTTTTTTTTGTTATTATATTCCCGTCTTACCCATATTTTTTTGGTTCACCCTAGTCTGATTGTTTAGACTATTGCTTAGCAGAGCACTTTTTAACATTATTTTTTAAATCAGACCTATCAGGCTGGCTGATTTGAACCCAAAAAATTAGTGTGCAAAAAAAGATTAAAATTGATAAAAAGTGATGAAATCATCAGCGAACCGACCCGATCGATTTTGAATACAAAAAACTTATTTTTAAAAAATATTTAATTAATTAAAATTATTTATAAATTTAAACAGTTCAATCGATCAAATCAGTGAGCCATTAAACTTTTTAGATCACCGACTATAGGTGCCAGAGATTAGCCATACTCTATTGAGCCACGTCTCATCATGCCAATGAGTTTTCCTCAACAATCTTCCTCGGTGGAACCGCACTGGACAGAGATAGGTCCAAGGGAATTACGACACATGTCATAATACTATTAAATGTACAATACTAGTAGATGGAAAGAGTCAGGATGATCTCCGGAATCCCAAGGCTTCCAAAGGATCTCAAACATGACTCTGGAGTGACGTCACTCCAAGACCAACTCACTCTGAGATCAAGACACTATAGGATCCGGAGCTAACTTACTCCAAAGAGAACTCACTCTGGAACCAATGAACTTAACAAGGAAAAAAGTATTCTGACCCTTATTTTAGCATGTCGTGTGACACATGTACTTCATGCATCTCATAAAAGCTTGTCACTGACAAGTGTCAACTTAAGAAATGAAACCTTCACTCATAGAAGAAACACAAGGCTATATAAGACAATTAGAAGCTCTAAAATAAGGATTTTGAAAAAAACTAAGAAAATGACATAATACAAGAAAAGTTAGAAAATATTAAATTTCTAATTATACTTAAGAAAGAGGAAGTTCTAACCAAAGAAAGTATATCTGAACATGAAGTTGCTACTGGACCAAAGCAAAACAAAGCCTAATTACAACTAAACTCTTCAATACCAGGCCCAAGACATTTGAAGGTATGGGTTCTCAATATTTTTTCTCACCTTCATCAAATTGGGCCGTATGTGGGGAGAACATATAGAAAATTGCTATATAATGACACGTATGAATCATTTATCATTGGTATGAATTTAAATCATGAAATGCACATATGAAAATTGACATTTAGGTCATTCTTGTATGAAATGCTTGCATGTACAAATCCTAATATGTTAAACAAGTTTGCATAACGAAGGAATAGTGAGTATGAACAGTTTAAAGCTGAAAAAACATGTGAATCATTGCACTTGAGTTTCATCTCATACACTGACAATAAAAGTATGTATGGGTACATTGAGTGAGAGACGAAGAGAGTGAGCTTATAGTAGCCTAAAGTTGACAACCTAGTAAGCAGCCTAACATCTTGCGCATTACTGTATTTCATAGAAATACATGATGGCATATAAAAACATCAACCCATGCATCAAAAAGAAGAAAATTCTTGACATGTATGATTGGTTTGTTGGACAATTATGACCCATAGCATCACTATTTGTACAGAACATGGTGTTGTTGTACAAATTAACTATGTGACAAAGGAAATTGCTCTTTTATCATTTGTAATTGGATTACCTAGATATATAAATGATAAAAAGTCCTTATGATCAGTTCCAGATTAATAAAATATGAGACAATATTAATCCACAAAGGTTTAATCATTAAATACCCCTAGTTGTAGTATTATCGGAGACTGGACATCGATAATGCGGAATAGGCTAGTATTACACTTGTGCGTGTTATGGAAGCGTAATGGCATAGTTCTCATATATTTGGGTATTGGATACTCATTGTAGGCACTGCATTTTTGCATATAAGTCCCTATGATGAGTCTCATTTGGAGGCACTACCTTTTAAGTCACGGAAGTCACGAGAAACGGACGTCGGAAGGGGAAATTCAGAATAAGTACGTCATCGGATTCATTTCACAAGTTCATTGTTTTCGTTCGTGCTGCGTTCGTTACTTCGTTCGAACGTCAAACAGATTGCGGGCGTTCGTGCCGCGTTCGAGGAGGCGTTCGAACGGTGTCGGTAATTCTGGTTTTGCTGCTAGCCTCACACCCAAGCCCAATTAACCCACCAAAGCCCAAAAACACATCCAATTAATAAAAACACATTTAAAAACACAGGGGAATTAAATTAAATCTTAATTAAATTAAACATTGAATTAAATAAAATATTTAAACCATTTACCAATTAAATAAAACATAAAATATAATCATACCTAATTAAGACAAATCAAATATATTAACTTCCTAACTAAACAAAATCACATACTAAATTAAAAAGATGTCATGCCTAATTAAAATCAATCATAACCAATTAAAAATATTGTATTCCTAATCTAAACCAAATTTGTCCCCCATCAAATCCCCTTGCTTTCCTTGTCCAACACCAAATCAAATCCTCCCTTTAATACCAAATCCCTTCATTGTGAGACAAGGTGAAGCCCTAGAGCCATTCTCTATATAAACAACACCTCTCCAAGGCATTCCCCTCCTCCTAGTTCACGCCCATCACAAGAAAAACAAGAAAAGAATTGCAACCCTCTCCCTCCCCACACTCATAAACACGGCCAAAAATAAACCATAATTATCAACAATCGTCTCAGCCTTCAATTCATAACAACCACCTAAGCCCCTCACAGCAAACTATTTCATCAGCCCCTCACACTCACAAACTCACGGCACCATCAACAGCCCTTTAGCCTCCCACTCATTGCCATCAGCGCACTACTCACCCAAAGCCACCAGCCCCTTTTGACACTCAACTTCACACCAAAACAATCTGCTCACGTCCACTTGCACCTTCGCATAGCCCACAACGCCACTGGTCTCACCAAATCCTTCACGCCATCAGCCTGCCCCCCTTTAACCTTCACACTTCAATTCAATCTCAGCCTTCAACGTAAGCAACAGCCCAGTCCCCCTAACGCAAGCAGCAAGGTGCCATTAGTCAGCAAGCGCAAGTCACACATGCCCCTTTGACCAGCCACGTCCTCCACACAAGTCATCAAATTTTTCTGCCCAACACAGCCACAAATCTGCCTTAAAATAAGCCCTCAAACAGTCCCTGTACACACTAAAAACAGTTCTTGTAACCACCGAAATAGTCCCCGAAACAGCCCCCGAAAATACCCCAAAACAGTCCCAAAATCGAGCCAAAACAGTAGCCTAAAACACCAAAAACAGTGACCAAAATACGGCAACAATACGGCAGCGAAACTGCGAGGAAACAGCAGCAAAACGGAGGTCAAAACAGTAGCTTGAGCAGCGAAACAGCAAGGTAAAATGCAAACCAGTGAACCAGAAAAGTTGCGGTGTGATAGCCCTTCCGACGACCGTGAAACGCGAGTCCGAAAGTCGACATAAAAGGTTAGACCTGAGGGTATTTTTCACATTCATTTTCTGTTTTATTTTCATTATTTATTGAGTATTGTTCGCATGATTGTTATGTGGAAATGCATGTTGTGGCCCTTGAGTAGATAAATATGCATGTATTACGAAATATTGTATGTTGTGGCCTTGGAATAAAATGAAAGATGTGTCAACTCTCGCGGTATATCGGATGGAAACCCGGACATAAATTTCATAGCCGATTCCGAATGGACGGTAGTAAGATCTGTACTCGGGATACAACTCCACGTACCGCTTGAGTAAACGGCACCTTCTTTTGTTTTATATTGCTTTGATTGTTTATTTTTCGTCATTTGAATTCTTCATGTTACTTGTTTATGCATGATGCGATCGAGCGCATGGGCTTAGTAAGTCGGATTAAAGGTCCCCTATTTGGAGGGGTTAAAATCCTTTACCACGATGCTTTGCCGCGCTGGTTGATGTGTGTTCGGTTGGATGTAAGATATGTTCAATCGGGCATACTAAGTGTAGGACACAGAAACTGGTCGACGCATGCTGTTCTAGGCTCGCGGCACTAGTTTGGAGTACGGAGTAGCCACGGGGACTAAACCGGAGAATGATGGAGTCGCCACCCGGTGTGAACCGGGAAAATAAGATTTAAGGCCGCACTCACCCCTCGCAAGGGAAGACCTCAAACCGTTGGGTTCGGAATGGTCCCTTACTTATGTCACTTGTAATGAAAGGATTTATGTAATAACTTAATCATGCTTGAGTAACATTTATTTCCAAGGATATCATGCTTCTATATTCACATGTTCAAGATAAAAACTTTCACCTAAATTTACATACATTTCACATCTAAGAGTACATGCTTAGAAGTACATCAAAGGAGCGACGAACATACAACTTCATTGGCATATTGTATTCATGCAAAATACCATAGATAACATGCTAAACTAATTCATTCATACTCAAACACAACCAACTAGTCATGCGTAAAACTATAACATACTAAGCATCCTAATTATGCATAAGAAAATAAATATCATACTAAACAATTAAATCATGCTCAAACAACCAACTAGTCATGCATAAAACTATAGCATACTAAACATCCTAATCATGCATAAGAAAATAAATATCATACTAAACAATTAAATCATACTCAAACACAACCAACTAGTCATACATACCTAAATATCATAACTAACATGCTTTCTAAATTATTAATTCATGCGAAGAAGATAAGTATCGTATGCCCTCAGGTCTAACCTTTTTGCGTCGTCTTTTGGAAGCACGTTTCACGGCCGTCGGAAGGGTTAATGTCCCGCAACTTTTCTGGTTCGCTGGTTCCCCTTTTCCTTCGTTGTCCTGCTGATTTGCTCGCTGTTTTCCCTCCGCTTGGCTGCTGTGTTGCTGCTGTCTCTCAGGCCACCGTTCTGGTTGTTTTAGCTACTGTTTTCTCACGGCTTGGAGGCAGTTTGGGGGGTGTTTTCTGACTGGCTTGGGTCACTGTTCATGCGGCAAAACTGGGCAGTGCAGTGAGTATAATTTACGTGCAGTTTGGGTGGTGCATTGGGTGCAGTTTGCGGCTGTAATGACTTGTTGTTGATTGTTTGTCGGTGGAAAACTTGGTTTCACGTGGCTTAGTGTTTATGGATGTGTGAGAGAGAGCTGAAGGGAGCCGTGTATATGTGAATATGATGTGTGCAGTCGGTGGGGCTCTGCTGGTCTTTAAGGGTTCATTACTAGGGTTTGGGGGGAGTTTGTTCGTGGGTTGCCGAGAGGAGATGGTGGAGAGCTAGGGTTTATTCATGTGCATGGTTTACTCACGTGAAATGGATGGGTTCCTTTGGTGAATGGCATGATGAAGTAGGGGCTGTATGCAAGGGTGAAGGTGTTTCTGTGCGTTCAAAGTGATCAATGGGGGCTGCTGTGAAGTGTCATTTTGTGCCTCAAGTCTAGGGGCTGAGTTGGTGGTCTGAGGACGTGTAAGGAGCAGATTTAGGCGTGAGGCAGTGGCTGGTTTACGTGAATGCAAGGAGGCAAAGGGTGCACTGGGAAGCTACGTGCGTGGCTTGTGAGGGAATGAAGGTTGATGGTTGGGACGTGAGCGTGAGGCAATAAGAGTGTTATTGGCGTCAAGGGCATGCGCAAGGGTGTACTAGATTTTCAGAGGTGAGTGGCGTGAAGGGTTTTGTGGATCTGGAGAAGGAAGTCTTTTGTGTTATGTATGTGCTATCAAGATGTGAGAGATGTGCTCAATATGTGTTCCCTAGATGCTGGTTGATTTTGGTTGGTTTTAGGCTTCTTTTATAGGCAAAGGTGGAGAGTGTTTAGTGGGAAGTGAGTTGGCTTGCTCTGGTTTCGTTTGTGAAGGATGATGATAAGGATGGGAGATGCGGCATGGGTGATTAGGGCGTGCAGGGATAATGGTTGATTGAATGGGTTCTTTGTTTTTTTGTGTTTGGTTGGGTATAATGAGGTGGGTGGTTCACGTGAATGTGGAGGAATTATTGTTATGTTTTGAAAATGGGGTGTGAAGGAAAAGGTGGCATGCTTTGTTTATGTGTGGGGCTTGGAATGTAGTGGATTTGAATAAATAACAAGAAAAGTGGGGTGTACGTGAATGATGGAAGGGAAAGATGATGTGGGGTATGGTTGTGTATTTGTTTTGTCATTTGGGGGATGCTTTGGGCGTGGGTTTGTGTGGGCATGGGTTTGGTTTTGGTTTTTTGGTGGGCTTGGGTATTTGGGCTTGGCTTATGGATTCTTTTTGGTGGGCTTGGGTATTTGGGCTTGGCTTATGGATTCTTTCGGGCCGAGCATAAGCAAAGATCCAACGAGCAAATTGAAGCTAGGCAACCAAGTTAAATCCAACAATAATTCCGATTTCCAACTTCACCTTCCAACGTCCGTTTCCCGCGACTTCCACGTCATGAAAAGGTAGTGCCTCCTTACGAGGCTCATCATTGGGCATGATATGCAAAAATGCAGTGTCTACAGTCGCCCCCACTTTGATGGGACTTGTGTAGTGTGTGACAATGACAATCCTATCAAAGTTACGTGCAATGCATTTTTACTTACCTGGCTCGCCAGCTGCCACCTGACTTGCCTGCTGCTTCGAACTGAATTGATATGATGGCGAGGTGCCTCGACCTCTGGGCTTTGTTCCCGAACCACCGAATGTGAACTGTGATCATGATGCAGTGGGCCCTCGACCCTGGGACGCATCCCGGAACTGCAACAGACAACGGGGGCACCTCGACCCAATACCGCTGACAATAGAGACCTCGCCCTCGAACTGATGATGTAGTGGGCACCTCGACCCTGGGCACCTCGACCCGGAACTACAACAGACAACGGGGGCACCTCGACCCTGGGCATCTCGACCCAACTCCGCTGACAATAGGGACCTCGCCCTGAAATGATGATGTAGTGGGCACCTCGACCCTGGGCACCTCGACCCGGAACTACAACAGACAACGGGGGCACCTCGACCCTGGGCACCTCGACCCGGAACTACAACAGACAACGGGGGCACCTCGACCCTGGGCACCTCGACCCAACACCGCTGACAATAGGGACCTCGCCCTGAAATGATGATGTAGTGGGTCCTCGACCCTGGGCACCTCGACCCAACACCGCTGACAATAGGGACCTCGCCCTGAATATGATGATGTGGAGCCTCGCTCCCGAGCTGATATGGTGTGGAGCCTCGCTCCCAATCTGATATGGTGTGGAGCCTCGCCCCCAGACTGATAAAGATATGGGGCCTCGCCTCCAACTGACACTGATATGGAGCCTCGCTCCCAATTGATACTGATATGGAGCCTCACTCCCAATCTGATACTGATGTGGAGCCTCGCTCCCAATCTGATGTGACTGATTTATTTCAAACTATACTGCCCTCCTCGAGGTAGCCTTTGTAGCTAAACATATTTTTGTCCTCAACGAATGCTATATGTCAAAACCCGAGAACCTTCAAAGTACTCGATATACTCAAATCCACTCTTCTGAATGGGTGATCTGAACCAGACTCCTAGTGTGTGTGTGTGCTAAGGCTCTTTCGCAGCTTGTTCCTTAAGTAAGCCAATTTTGGTGATTTCGCTTCGGAGAATCGAACCAATGGGTCTAACCAACCTGGATGTCTTAATCACATTCCGTGATTACTTCAGCATACTCAACATGATATGGTCTTCATCTTTCTTTTTGTTTCTTTCTTTTCATTTTGATTTTTTTTTTTTTTTTTCTGACACACCTACCCTTTAAGGTAGCATTTCTCCTCATGGTGGTCCTAATACTCGCCCATGGGTAGCTTCACGCTTATCGGTTATAGGCGGTCTATCTTTCTTTTCCTTTTCATTGCAGAGACTTTTTCTTTGTTTCCAACCATATCATATATCATAGCATTAGTAAATCAGGGTGGACACCTAGGCAAACGGTCATTCACCGATTCGTCATCTCTTCAACTAGTCACCTCGGTAACTACTCAGGCTTCTACTACTAGGATCCCGTAATTAGGTGCTCGTGAGTCTAACTGAGATCAATCCATTCAAAATACCGGAAGAAAACGTACCTCGCACTTATCGTTTCTAGGGTTTCTCCATTCGGCAACCAATGTCATCACCGGACATATGTCTATCTATCAAAGACTTTCCTCTGTGGGATTCTTTATTTCAACCGCCGAAAACATGGGTTTCGCCCCCTGGAATCCATTCCTGAAACTGATACTGGCGTGGGCCTCAACCCTATTCCTGAAACTTTGCCGTTTTCTCTTCCTTCTCTCTTTTTTCTTTAAACCTGCAAATACAAAACAATAGAATAAATACGTGGGCATGTAAGTATGCAAGTGCAGAGATACTCCCTTTTCGTGATGGGTGGATCCTCATTGTGCTTCCCGGCGCTATATGTCCCTGGTCGTCCCTTGATGGTTCCCATCTGTTTGAAATCTGTAAAAAAACGAAACACAAAACAAGAATGCAAGTTACGTGTATGCATGTATGTATTTCTTATCCCGCTGGGTTAGGTCTTCTGCCCGTTCCCTCGGTGACCGCTTAGTCCTCTTTCTCTCAGGCAAAGTACAACTTCAATCTGTCCACATTGATAGGCTCAGCGAACTCATTCCCTTCCAAGTCTGACAGCCTTACTGCTCCATTTCCCATGACCTTCTGCACTATGTAAGGTCCCTCCCAATTCGGCCTGAATTTCCCTCTTGGATCTGTCGTCGACGGCCTTGACTGCTTAAGTACCAAATCACCCTTTCTGATCTTTGTGGGCCGTACCTTTTTATTGAAGGCTCGGGCCAGTCTCTTCTGATATAACTGCGTGTGATGTAAGGCTCTTACCCTTTTCTCATCCAAAAGTGCTAACTGATCAAATCTCTGTGCGGCCCATTCTGACTCAGGCAACTCTATCTCTGCTAATACCCTCATAGACTGTATGTCCATTTCTACTGGCAGTACTGCTTCCATCCCGTACACTAAAGAGTAAGGTGTTGCACCCGTTGCTGTTCTGACTGACGTTCTGTACCCCCACAAGGCATACGGTAATTTCTCGGCCCAATCCTTGCAGTTCTCTGTCATCTTGGCTAAAATCGTCTTTATAGTCTTGTTGGCTGCCTCAACTGCCCGTTTGCGCCTGCGGCCTGTACGGTGATGACTTGTGGTGACCTATCCTGTACCTCTGCAACATTGCCTTCGTCTCTTTTTGAAACTGAACTCCGTTGTCTGTCACTACATGATGTGGCATACCATACCGACAAATGAGGTTTCGTGCTATGAACTTGGCCATCTGTTTTGCTGTAACGTTCCGGAATGACTCAGCTTCTACCCACTTCGAGAAGTAGTCTACGGCTACTACTATGAAGCGATGCCCATTAGATGCATTCGGTCGAATCTCCCCGATCATGTCGATCCCCCATGCTGAGAACGGCCATGGCTCCGACAGCCCGTGCAACTCTGTATGTGGCAGATGACTCAGATTACCATGTACCTGGCAGTCATGACAGTGCTTTACCATCCTTGCGCAGTCTGTCTCCATAGTCGACCAATAAAACCCCTGTCTCACTATCTTGCGGGACAAGTTCAACCCATTCATGTGTGGACCACATACCCCGGCATGCACCTCTCCCATTACTTTCTGAGCTTCTTCTTTGCTCAAACATTTCAACTGAATGCCGTTTGCTTGCCTCTTGTACAGTTCCCCTTTCAAAATCACATACTGGGAAGCTAACTTCTGAATGGCTATTCTGTCTTTCCTGCCTGCCCCTTCTGGGAGTTCACCACGTTCCAGATACCTCTGAATGTCAAAATACCAAGGTTTGCCGTCGTCGACCTCAACCTCCATAATTCTCTCTATTTCATAAGCAGGTTTACTTGCCGTTATCAGTATCAACGGTCTCATCACTAACTTTTCTGGATTCTCCCATGTCGCTGCAAGTGTAGCCAATGCATCTGCCATCTGATTCTCTTCTCTGGTAAGTGTTGAAACTTATACTCTGGGATAACCTGTGCCAACTCTCTGATGAAGAAAGGTAAGGCTTTAACCGTTCTTCTTTCATTCCCATTCTCCTCGCATCTGCTGGATCACCAACATAGAATCTCCGTAGATTTCCACACTTCCGGCCTTCAAGGCTATCAATGCCGTCAAACCAAAAGCACATGCTTCATACTCGGCCATGTTGTTAGTCACTCTGAATGTCAACCTCTTGGCCATCGGCAAAGTCTCTCCCTCGGGGGTCACTATCACGATCCCAATTCCGGCACCTTTATGATTCACTGCTCCGTCAAAGTACATCTTCCATCTCTGGACTGTTATTGCTTGGATCTCTTCATCTGGAAACTCAAACTTATACTGATCCCCCTCAACAGGTTGTAATGCCAGGAACTCTGCTACTGCTCGCCCCTTGATCACTTTGGAGGTGAGATACTCGACGTCAAACTCTGTCAACAATACCAACCATCGGCCCAGTTTTCCCACTAGCGAAGGCACTGAATGAAGATACTTCAGAGGATTCTCTTTGCCACTACCTGGATCTTGTATGACTGGAAATAATGTCGTAGTTTTCTGGAAGCCCATACCACGGCAAGACAGATCTTCTCCACTTCTTGATACCGAGCCTCATACGGGAGCATCTTCTTACTCAGATAGTAAACTGCATGTTCTACCCCTGTATCATCTGCCTGTACCATCATTGCTCCCAGTGCTTCTGATTCTATAGCCAAGTACAATATCAAAGGTCTGCCTGGTCTCGGAGGTCTCAACACAGGAGGTTTTACCAAGTACTCTCTGATCCTGTCGAAGGCGGTCTGGCACTGTTCGTTCCATCTCACTGGCTGATCTTTTCTCAACAGTTTGAAAACGGGCTCGCACACTGATGTCAACTTGGCAATGAACCGACTGATGTACTGAATTTTTCCCAAGAACGCTCTGACTTCCTTTTCCGTCTTTGGTGCAGGCATTTCTGTGATTGCCTTGATCTTCTCGGAGTCTACCTCTATTCCGCCCATTCCCACTGTATGGCCAAGCAATTTCCCTGATGTCACCCCAAACACACATTTCTTGGGATTAAGCCGCAAGTTGTATCTGTCAACTCTCTGAAGGAACCTTTCCAGTGCTTCAATGTGCCCAACTCTTGTCTCTGATTTCACCATCATGTCATCCACATACACTTCAATTTCCTTGTGCATCAAATCATGGAAAAGTGTAGTGGCCATTCGCTGGTAAGTAGCTCCTGCATTCTTGAGTCCAAATGGCATTACCTTGTAGCAATAAGTGCCCCACTCAGTAACAAATGCAGTCTTGTGTTTGTCTTCCTCAGCCATGAGAACCTGATTGTATCCTGAAAATCCATCTGCAAATGAATACATAGCAGATAAAGCTGCACTATCAACCAGGACGTCTATATGTGGTAGCGGAAAATCATCTTTCGGACAAGCCTTGTTAAGGTCTCTGTAGTCTACACACATTCTGACCTTCCCGTCTTTCTTTGGCACCGGCACTATATTAGCCAACCACTCTGGATACTTCACCACTTCCAGGAACCCCACCTCTATCTGTTTCTTAACTTCTTCTCTGACTTTCTCAGCCCATTCTGGTCTCATTCGTCGGAGTTTCTGCTTTACTGGCTTCATATTCGGATAAGTTGGTATTGTGTGCTGGGCGATGTTTCTGTCTACCCCAGGCATGTCTTCATAGGACCAAGCAAACACTCTGGCATATCTGACCAACACTTCTTCTAATTTCTCCCTTTCTTCAGAGGTAACTTCACTCGCAATCAAAATTACTTTGGGGTTCTCCAGCGTACCCAGGTTAAATGCAGTAGTTCTGGCAGAACTGATATCAAATATGCTTGATTCATGCGGAGTAAATGGAAATGACTCAGGTAAGTAAGCGAAAGAAATGTCTTTATTGGATAATGCGGAAGTACATTCAAACAAATCAGGAAGGTAAATGTCTTCATCATCTATAGACACTTCTTCCTTTGCAATCAAGTCTTCCTCAGGCTTCTCCTCCTCTTCCAGAGTCAGACTCTCTAACTTCATCAATTCTTCTTCCCAAATCTGCTTCCACCGATTCTTCAGTCAGTGGCTTCTTACCCAACAAATCCTGGAAGATCTCAAACCCAGGTACCACGATCCCATTAACTTCCACAGGCTCAGGCTCCCCTTGATATCCTGAAGCTTTCACAAAACATTCCATCAGCTTCAGGCCCTTTTTCTTGACCTTCGAATTTTCTTCATCAGATTTGTACCCCAAACCCTTCCGAGTAGTCTGTCCTCTGAAATCTGGCAAGGTTGAACCTTCACCTGGTTCAAACTTTTTTCTTCATGATCCTAGCCACCCTAGGATCCACCCATTCCTCGAAAGTAGCGGACACCTGAAACCTCGTGAAGGGTTGTATCTCCAAGGCAGCCACAGCGTTATCTACCTCAGCCCGGATAGTAACAACTTCTCCCTCATACGGGAATTTGATCATCTGATGCAAAGTGGAAGGCACCCCCAAGTTTGTGAAACCAAGGCCTTCCCAACAATAAAGCAAAAGTGGCTGGGATGTCCAGCACCGTGAACTCAACCTCATCTTCAATCGGCCCCACTTTGACCATAGCCACAAAGGTACCCTCAACTCCCCGCTTACTGTCATCATAAGCTTTAATAGTCATACTGGAGGGGTCCAGGTCCGTTGCTTTCATACCCAATCTCGCCAGAATTTTCAGCGGGCACACATTGATGGACGAACCGTCATCCACCATCACACATGAAGTTCTCTTGCCCCTTACCTCGGCCTGATAAATAGAGGCCTGTTATGATTTCTCCCCTCTGTTGGGAGTTCATCCTCAGAAAAAGATATCTGCAAGGCTTCTTTCTGAACCGACCCAACAAACATTGCGGGGTTGGCATCCTCCGGTACCACAATCTTGCTCAAAGCCTCAACCATAGCCTGTCTATGCTCCCGAGATGCACACAGTAGTTCCCAGATACTTACTTGTGCTCTAGTCTTCCTCAATTGCCTCAGCACTACATCCCCTTCAGTATTTTCTGCAGTCTCAACCACTTCTCTGCCATCTGTCAAAGCTCCCTTACCCTTTTCCGCCATATCATTGTAAAAACGACCGCTACGTGTCATTCCCCTTACTTCCTCCTCATCACTGCTAGAGAAATCAAGCCAAAAGTTTTTCTTCTGCTCAGTCTCATCTTCACTAGTACTATCCCAGATTCCCAGGCAAAAGGCTTGAGGGTGAAAGGATTTTAGGACAAGGTCTTCTGGGAGGCCAGAATTGATCATATAGGCTGGTGGAGGTACGGCACGGTAATTGGGTAAGGGGTTTCTGTGTGTGTCAGGCTGTTCTGTTTCTGGGTCAGGTATTTTCTTGGAGTCTATCAGGTCTTGGATTTCATGGCGGAGTCGGGCGCAATAGTCAGTGTCATGGCCCTTCTGCTGGTGAAAGTGACAGTAAAGGCTTAGGTTATAATGTGATGGTAGGGGATTGGGTAACGGTTTGGTTTCTAAGGGTTTCAAGAGCCCTTGCCTCTTCAGTTTCTCTAGCACTTTTGACAGAGGTCTCCCCAAGTTGGAAAATCTCCGGTCTCGGATAGCGGCAATCTCAGCAGAAACGGGCTTCGTTCCCGACGTTCCCCCAATGGGCCTCCTGTTCAAACCATAGAATTTTCTATTCTCGGCCTCTTCTTCCTCAATGTCCATGACAGTTTCCCTCAACTGTCGAAAGTCCGTAATCATGGAGGTCATCCTCCTCAACTTGCTGTAAATGGAGGGCTTGGTGCCCTTGATGATCATCTTAATCTGGTCCTTCTCCGAGGGCCTAGTTTGCATTTTCAACAGCTGACTCCTCCATCGGTCCACGTACTCCTTAAAACTTTCTTCCGATTTCTGCTTCACATTCTCCAGATCACGGAGTGACAGATCAATTTCTAGGTCGGTGACATACTGCTTTAGGAAAGCATCAGCCAACTCTCTCCAATCTTCCTTTACTTTCTTCTCCAAACTGTGGTACCACACCACGGGAGCTCCCTCGAGTGACATCCCAAACATTTTCTGCACTTGGCGCTGGGATAAGCCAACTGAACTCATAACTGATACAAACTGTCGGAGATGAACCCTTGGATCTCCATTTCCGTTGAACTTAGCCATGTCAGGCATCTTGAACTGTGCCGGCAACTGTTCCTCGAAAGTCAGTGTGTCATAATCCAGTAAATCTTCATTCTTACCCCTCATCTTGCGGGTAACTGACTCAACCTGATCTCGAAGTTTCTGTAACTCTGTCTGTGACCCAGATACTCTGCCTGCTGCATACTCTGCCATATCATCATCAAAAGTGGGGGTATCATCCCTCAACCCAATCGGAGGCTCCTCGTGCCTCACATTCTCAGAACTTCCCCCAGCACGGGGCACAGTCATACTAGCCATAGCAGTAGTCAAGGTTTGCAATTGTTCAGTAATTTTGGCGAGATTGTTCTCTAATTGATCCATACGGGATACCTCGTTACCAGATTCACTCATGGTTGTTACTGTCTTCTTGGTGAGTCTTTTCCCTTCCCTAACCCAACAGGTATCTATGATGGCTTTTTAAAACATAAGAGGTTAGCATGATGCGTGTATGCATGAGGTGTATGAGGTACATATAACATACTAAATAAATTAAAACTCTCAAACAAATCGGCTCGTTATTATTTTAGAATATTTCAGGCTAATTATCATAAGAGTGAACCCATCCCAGTTTAAATGGCCCGATGAGTTCACTTCTCATGGCAAAGAACCCGACTAAATCCAAATAATAACGTTCCGAACACAATCACAAAGCGGCTCATTAATCACTTAGAAGCCTTTGGCCCAATAGTCATGACATACGTTCTTGTCCCAGTTTAAATGGCCCAACAAGCCCATATCCCATGACAAGTGGTCCAAATAGATCCAAACGACAATGTTCCCAAACACAAGCATAGAAGAAAGACGATGCAAACATGACATGATAATTTCTACACAATGGCCCATCGACATTTTAGAAGCTTTGGGCCTAATAGTCATAGGATACGAACTCGCCCCAGTTTAAATGGCCCAGCAAGTTCGCATTTCTGATAAAAGGTCCAACTGCTTCTAAATGGAAATGGCCCATAAGCACATACTCAAGGAAATAATTGTTACTTTAGCCAACCCGGTCTATGGGTGGTTTAGCAAGAGTATAGACAAAGGCTCTCACCGGCGAAGGATGGCTCACAACTAGGTCTCCCCACCCAAGGGTTCGAGCGACCAAGTGAGCACACCCTTTTTTATACACTAAGGTACGTGCCAATGAGCTACGGTGTGTGATGGACTGTCAAATGGATTTCCCGTTGTAGATTCCCCAGAGGGAAGGTGGAGCGAGGCTCACTTAAGTACCCAAAGCCTCTTAGGCTCTTATCGCTTGGTGTCAGGAATAAACAACGAGTCCTCCAAATTAGTCCATCACAAAGGCTACGAGTAGATGGCCATGTAGGTGTCCTCACAGCTTTTCCTTCTAGAAAGGTAGTGAGTGAAGGAAGACACCAAACCATTACCTAGCCTCAAAGTGCCCTTGATTAAACCCTTGCTTTTACCCACTATAGACACGGTCAATTAAAACATAAATCCAAACATTACAAGACAGTATTTCGGGGCCAATTCTCTATCCCCAGTGGAGTCGCCAGACTGTAGGACACAGAAACTGGTCGACGCATGCTGTTCTAGGCTCGCGGCACTAGTTTGGAGTACGGAGTAGCCACGGGGACTAAACCGGAGAATGATGGAGTCGCCACCCGGTGTGAACCGGGAAAATAAGATTTAAGGCCGCACTCACCCCTCGCAAGGGAAGACCTCAAACCGTTGGGTTCGGAATGGTCCCTTACTTATGTCACTTGTAATGAAAGGATTTATGTAATAACTTAATCATGCTTGAGTAACATTTATTTCCAAGGATATCATGCTTCTATATTCACATGTTCAAGATAAAAACTTTCACCTAAATTTACATACATTTCACATCTAAGAGTACATGCTTAGAAGTACATCAAAGGAGCGACGAACATACAACTTCATTGGCATATTGTATTCATGCAAAATACCATAGATAACATGCTAAACTAATTCATTCATACTCAAACACAACCAACTAGTCATGCGTAAAACTATAACATACTAAACATCCTAATTATGCATAAGAAAATAAATATCATACTAAACAATTAAATCATGCTCAAACAACCAACTAGTCATGCATAAAACTATAGCATACTAAACATCCTAATCATGCATAAGAAAATAAATATCATACTAAACAATTAAATCATACTCAAACACAACCAACTAGTCATACATACCTAAATATCATAACTAACATGCTTTCTAAATTATTAATTCATGCGAAGAAGATAAGTATCGTATGCCCTCAGGTCTAACCTTTTTGCGTCGTCTTTTGGAAGCACGTTTCACGGCAGTCGGAAGGGTTAATGTCCCGTAACTTTTCTGGTTCGCTGGTTCCCCTTTTCCTTCGTTGTCCTGCTGATTTGCTCGCTGTTTTCCCTCCGCTTGGCTGCTGTGTTGCTGCTGTCTCTCAGGCCACCGTTCTGGTTGTTTTAGCTACTGTTTTCACACGGCTTGGAGGCAGTTTGGGGGGTGTTTTCTGGACTGGCTTGGGTCACTGTTCATGCGGCAAAACTGGGCAGTGCAGTGAGTATAATTTACGTGCAGTTTGGGTGGTGCATTGGGTGCAGTTTGCGGCTGTAATGACTTGTTGTTGATTGTTTGTCGGTGGAAAACTTGGTTTCACGTGGCTTAGTGTTTATGGATGTGTGAGAGAGAGCTGAAGGGAGCCGTGTATATGTGAATATGATGTGTGCAGTCGGTGGGGCTCTGCTGGTCTTTAAGGGTTCATTACTAGGGTTTGGGGGGAGTTTGTTCGTGGGTTGCCGAGAGGAGATGGTGGAGAGCTAGGGTTTATTCATGTGCATGGTTTACTCACGTGAAATGGATGGGTTCCTTTGGTGAATGGCATGATGAAGTAGGGGCTGTATGCAAGGGTGAAGGTGTTTCTGTGCGTTCAAAGTGATCAATGGGGGCTGCTGTGAAGTGTCATTTTGTGCCTCAAGTCTAGGGGCTGAGTTGGTGGTCTGAGGACGTGTAAGGAGCAGATTTAGGCGTGAGGCAGTGGCTGGTTTACGTGAATGCAAGGAGGCAAAGGGTGCACTGGGAAGCTACGTGCGTGGCTTGTGAGGGAATGAAGGTTGATGGTTGGGACGTGAGCGTGAGTCAATAAGAGTGTTATTGGCGTCAAGGGCATGCGCAAGGGTGTACTAGATTTTCAGAGGTGAGTGGCGTGAAGGGTTTTGTGGATCTGGAGAAGGAAGTCTTTTGTGTTATGTATGTGCTATCAAGATGTGAGAGATGTGCTCAATATGTGTTCCCTAGATGCTGGTTGATTTTGGTTGGTTTTAGGCTTCTTTTATAGGCAAAGGTGGAGAGTGTTTAGTGGGAAGTGAGTTGGCTTGCTCTGGTTTCGTTTGTGAAGGATGATGATAAGGATGGGAGATGCGGCATGGGTGATTAGGGCGTGCAAGGATAATGGTTGATTGAATGGGTTCTTTGTTTTTTGTGTTTGGTTGGGTATAATGAGGTGGGTGGTTCACGTGAATGTGGAGGAATTATTGTTATGTTTTGAAAATGGGGTGTGAAGGAAAAGGTGGCATGCTTTGTTTATTGTGTGGGGCTTGGAATGTAGTGGATTTGAATAAAATAACAAGAAAAGTGGGGTGTACGTGAATGATGGAAGGGAAAGATGATGTGGGGTATGGTTGTGTATTTGTTTTGTCATTTGGGGGATGCTTTGGGCGTGGGTTTGTGTTGGGCATGGGTTTGGTTCTTTTTGGTGGGCTTGGGTATTTGGGCTTGGCTTATGGATTCTTTCGGGCCGAGCATAAGCAAAGATCCAACGAGCAAATTGAAGCTAGGCAACCAAGTTAAATCCAACAATAATTCTGATTTCCAACTTCACCCTTCCAACGTCCGTTTCCCGCGACTTCCACGTCATGAAAAGGTAGTGCCTCCTTACGAGGCTCATCATTGGGCATGATATGCAAAAATGCAGTGTCTACACTAAGTTTGATATGATTGTCTTTACTTTTGTATGTATGATACAATCGAGCGCATGGGCTTAGTAAGTCGGATTAAAGGTCCCATATTTGGAGGGGTTAAAATCCTTTACCACAATGCTTTACCGCGCCAGTTGATGTGTGTTCGGTTGGATATAAGATATGTTCAATCGGATATACTAAGTTTGATATGATTGTCTTTATTCTTGTATGCATGATGTGATCGAGCGCATGGGCTTAGTAAGTGCGATGAAAGGTCCTCTAATTGAAGAGGTTAAAATCCTTTACCATGATGCTTTGCCGCGCCGATTAACGTATATTCGGTTGAATGTAAGATGTGTTCAATCGGGTACATGAAGTCTAAGGTTATTGTCTTTATTTTTTATATGCATTGAGATAAGCGCATGGGCTTAGTAAGTGCGATGAAACGTCCTCTAATTGAAGAGGTTAAAATCCTTCACCACGATGCTTCGCTGCACTTCGTATTTCGCTATTTGCTTTTTATGTATGTATTGCGTCACATTTTGTGCATCAGGTCTGCTCCCGTTCGAACGCATTATCGAACGCTATACGAACGCGAACCTTCTGTTTCCCGTTCGAACGCGTTTTACAAACGCTACTCGAACGCGCATGCATTTTATTTCGTCAGGTCTGGATCCGTTCGAACACGTTATCAAACGCTACACGAACGCGAACCTTCTGTTTACCGTTCGAACGCGTTTACGAACGCTATACGAACGCGCACACACTGAACCAAGTCTGTCTCATCATATTTCATGCACAACTGCCTTTTGGGTGATCTCCTTTGTATTATGTAGCCAATCATATTATTTGTATTCCTGCATTTATCCATTCGATGTGTTCTTTGGATGATATTCAAGCATGATTAGGCTATTAGCATGTTATTTGGTTAATATGTTCATGAGATATTACTCAAGCATGATTAGGTTGTTCTTAGTTTTCCATATCATATGATTGAGAAATGTTCATGAGATTGCCATGAGATGTTGCATGTTGTGATGAACTTGTTGATGTATGCATGTGAATTTAGAAGCATGATACTCTTGGAAATAAGTGTTACTTAAACTTGATTAAATTATTACATAAATCCTTTCATTACAAGTGACATAAGTAAGGGACCATTCCGAACCCAACGGTTTTAGGTCTTCCTTTGCGAGGGGTGAGTGCGGCCTTAAATCTCTTTATCCCGGTTCACACCGAGTGGCGACTCCATCATTCTCCGGTTTAGTCTCCCCGTGGGCTATTCCGTACTCCCGACCGGGCCGCGAGCCCGGGACAGCATGCGTCGCCCAGATCCTGTGTTCCCACAGTCATGCAAGTGTAATAGGAGGTTCTGTTTACCGGTGGTACAGAAACAGCTTCGCTCTGGATAGACCCCTCGGAATCCCATTGGTAGTATGACGATGTGTCTATGGGAATCCGAATCAGGGTAGGTGTATTTGGTCTTAACCTGAGACTTGCATCGCTAATACTTGAGACAATCAGTATACTTTGGTTTTGGTCGTCCGGGGCTTTAACAGGTTTTGTGTACGCCTCTTCTGGATATACTGAGAATCATAGTGTATTGGGTTGTGATGTCAAGAAGGAAGTATTGTTGGAGTTTCTATAGGTCCCAAGATCAAAACTCAAGCATGAATCATAAGTGAATACAACGACGGAAGTGCGGAATACTTACATCGAGCGGTTGAGCGACGATTTGGGCAACAAAAATTCGAATTCTGCTCACTTTGTCAAGGCAGTGGGCTGCTGTGAATAGTGAATTTCGTCCCTTGTCTTCATGATTTGAAGCTCCAAGCTTCAACATTTGGCTTCCCGGCTCATGGGTATACTTCCCTTATCACCTTGGCATGATCCCGGAGTGTGCTAGCACTCTTGTTTTGCCACAAAACACACTTGATTCCCTTCCATTTCCTTTGTTAAAATCGGCAGTTCACTGCCTCTTTTGAAACCAGAAAATGGCGTGAGTGAGGGAGAAGAATAAGAGGAGAGAGATGAGGGAAGATGGAGAGTGAATGTGGTATACGGTTTTGTGTTGTTTTAATGCATCTAATACACTTGAAATTAAATCCAATTCATTTCAAACACATTTGGCTTTAATTGCCAACCACACACATCACTCATCACATCAAGTCAACTCAATCAAGTTGTCAAGTCACATCACTCAAAGTGACAAGTGATTTGACGCTTGATGTGACTAATGATTTGACGTTTGATTTGACGTGCCGCACTCGAATTCCAAATGCGAATGCGCTCGCAAATAAACTCGGGCTCGGATTCGCTAATTCTAAATTAACGAATTTTCCGTCGCGTCGTAATTAAATGATTACGCCTAGCGAAATCACTATTCACGTCGCTAACGAATTAATTCTAAATTAATTCGCTCGCCCGAATTAAAATCTAATTTTAATTCCGCGTCGAAATCCAATTTCGTTTAATATATCAAATATATTAATTAATCGATTAATTCCAAATTAATCATTCTCTCTCTTTAAATGATATTTTATCCCAGATAAAATATCTTTGTAATTAATCCCAGATTAATTTTCTCTCTCATCTAATTAATCCCAGATTAATTAAAAGTGCGAGTCATACGTCATCGGTGAATCTTTGGAAGCGACCCATGAGATCCCCAGATATGTTGGTAGTCAAATCGGTCATCGGACTATCCGAACACGTGAGTACCAAGTACTACTTTTTACCGATTTACAAGACAAGGTTGGCTTCAAGCAAAGCACCAAGTCTAACCAATTCTCCGGTCATATCCATCTAAGAATATTTAAGATCTGTATCAAGCGTAGTATACCAAGTATTGTGTATATCGGCCCAGTATCGGATTGTCACGTGCTAGGGCTGGGGCTGGATAAGTGTCTGCCCCGTCCGAAGCACATGTCGGATGTCTGGTAACATAGTCTCTATAATCAGATATTCATGACCTGGTCACAATATCCCGATTGGTTGCGCAACACTCAAGAGCACTAGTACCGTATCCTGCGTGACATCATCTCCACTATGACTGAAGTGATACTTCCATCTTGACATCACACCCAATACACTACGACTCTCTGATAAACCCAGAAGTGGTGTACGCAGAACCGGTTAAAGCCCTGTACCACCAAGACCAAAGTCTATCGATTATCGTAATATTAACGATGTAAGTCTCAGGTTAAGACTATACACACATACCTTGATTTCGGCCTCCCATAGACACATAGTCATAATACCATGGGATTCCGAGGGGTCTATCCAGAGCGAAGCTGTTTCCCGTACCATCGATGAACACGACCTCCTATCGCACTTGCATAAGTATCCGATACTTATATATGAGAACTATGTCGTTGTGCCCTCACAACGCACACAAGTGCAATACTAGCCTATTCCGCATTATCGATGTCCAGTCTCGATAATACTCCGGCTAGGGGATATTTAATGATTAATCATTCGGGGACTGATACTGTCTCATATCATTCTCAGTCCAGGAACTAATCAACACACAGGGACCTCTCTCATTTATATATCTATGGTGATCTAATCACAAATGATGAGAGTGCAATTTCCTTGTCACATAGTTAATTTGCTACAACAACACAATGATCTGTGCAAATAGTGACGCTATGGGTCATTTGTCCAACAAGTATCACTTCAGTCATATGGAGATGATGATCACGCATGGATACATAATTGGTACTCTAAGAGATATAGCCATCGGGGAAGTATGACTGGTATGACTTTCCGATCATAAAAAGACTAGTTGCTAGTGATCCAATATATGCTTCGTACGGGGCAGACACAACTCCAGCCTCAGGCCTAGCATGTGACATCCGATACTGGATCGTAATGGGCAATACTACGTATACTACGCCTGAACAAAGATCTCGTATTCCGTAGAAGAATATTTCTGGAGAATTGGGTAGGCACGGTGCTTTGCTAGAAGTCAACCGTGTCTTATAAATCGGTCAAAACGTGGTACCGGGTACGCACGTATTCGGATAGCCCGATGACCGAGTTTACTGCCAACATATCCATGGATCTCTTAGATCGCATCCCAAGATTCACAGATAATATTTGACTCGAACAATATTAATCTGGGAATAATAAGAGAGAGAAAATTAATCTGGGATTAATTACGGCAAGAATTAATCTTGGATTAATTATAGAGAAATAATTAATCTGGGATTAATTACATCGAGAATTTATCTGGGATTAAATTTGTCTAGATGAGAGAACGTGATTAATTTGGAATTAATCGGTAAAATAAATTTAATAGTTAAATTAGATTTTACTATTTAATTTATTAATTGAGCTAAAATATTATTAGATATATTAATTGAAATTAGATTTCAATACGGAATTGAAATTGGATTTTAATTCGTGCGAACGAATTGATTTGGAATTAATTCGTAAGCGTCTTTCGTAATAATTTTATTAGGCATTATTATTTAATTAAATCGGATTTTAATTAAGTCGCGACGGAAAATTCGTTTAATCGGATTAAACGAACCCGAGCCCAAAAGTGTGTTGAGCAAGCCCACTTAAATTTTGAATTTAAAGTGGGGCCAGTTCACTTATATCATTAGTCACATTGGTGATAGAAGTAGATGATGGATTTTGGTGGAAACTTGTAAAACATCTTTGCCTTTTGAAAAAGAAAAATACAATTTATGAATTTTTTTATTATATTCATTATTATCTTTTTCCCATTTTGGCCGAGCAATTGATTCTTCCTAGTCTTGAGAAGACTTAGCCGAATATGGCCTCTGAAGTTGCAGGCCGAATGAAAAAAAAGCAGTATATGCTCTCTCTCTCTCTGAAATTCAATTGGCCGAATAAAAGGCATAATAGCCTCTGATTTGAAAATTGAAAGAAAGCAACAGCTTTTGCTTTTCTTTTAGAAAGAAAACAAATGCCTTCTAACTTCTCTAAAACAATAAGGAACGGCCGATTGCTTCCCTCTCTCTTGGACAAAATTGCTTCTCCTTGGGAGACAAAATTTGTTCCATTTTGTTCTTGTTAGCATATATGGGAGTCATTTGAAGGTGATAGGAATACTCATGTTATTGACAACAACACTCACCCATGAGCTTGGAAGCTTCAACATCAATGGAATTTTTGAAATCCTAAATCCGATCAATGTAAGTATTCGAAACTTTCTTGATTAATCACTAATAATCACGCTTAGAGATCTCGTGGCAGGTCTAGGACACTAACAATGGTATCAGAGCGAGATCTAAGCTTGATTTGATTCTAGGGTTTGTAAACTTTAATTTGGGATTTATGCTTGGAGTATGCATTTTCTTAAATTGATGGTTTGGGTTGAGCTTGTATGATGTTTAATTGGATTTATGGCATCATTGATTTTGTGATAAATTTATTAGATCAAAAATCCCACAAATCCATGCTTGGCCGATTACTACCCTATGAGAGATCATGGTTAATCTTTTTGAATTAGACAATTGGATATGTTGATTCACAAGAAATGAATGTTAATTGTTGATTTAATTAGATTGAAATCAAAATTGGATGTTAATTTCATGTATTGCCGTGAGTGTGAAGCATGTTGGAAAGATTGATTTTGATTAATTTGTGTTGGACATAAATTAGATGTTAAGCATGATTAATTAGATTAATTAGTGTTTTGGAAATACTAGATTAAATTAATTAATTGTGTTAATTACATACAATTGAATTAATGTGTAATTTGGAATGATATATTAATTTAATTGTTGTGTAATTGGGCTAATGAGGCTTGGTTGGGCCAAATTTTAGTTTTGGATTATATTTGGGCCTAAACCATTTCCATGAAGTCCAAAATATGACAATTGGGCCTTTAATAATTTAATTGGGCTTAATGGGCCTAAATTGATTTTATGACATATGATGATTCCTCAATGGGCCAAGGCTTTTGGTTTGATCCATAATGGCCAAAGCCCACGCCAAAAGAATTAATTGAAAGTCCATTGGACTTTAGTTAAAGTATTGGATACTAATTGGGCATTTGA